>NQWY01002311.1:0-17921 GCA_019425655.1 Rhizophagus prolifer
GTAATACACAGAGAGAAATTGTTATTCCGTTCTGGGCCGGAAAAACTTTAACGTGGAAGATTGACTCGAATTAATGAATAAAAAAACTTGGAAAAAATATATTTTATAAAATATAAATATAATAAAGCTTGTATTACTACTAAATTTCCCTACATTTCAGAGGTCAAATTTCTTTAAAAAAAAAAAAATTTGACCTATCATCAAATTTATAAAGCTCAACATATTTGTCGTGATTAATTTTTAGACTATTCTGTAGCAATTGTAACTTCATTTCTATCAATTGTATTGTTTTCGTCATTTTTTTCTTCATTTTTTTCACGATTTTCTTCATTTTTATTATCTTTACCATTCTCTTCATCAGCAATACCCATCGCTTTGAATTTCTCCAAATCCGCTGATGACATATGCTGATGTGATTTGGAAATTCTCCTCCATTTATTACCAGCAACAATCTTAAGAATTTAATAAGTTTGATAAATTAATTGTTTGTTGTAAAAAAAATTTTGACATAAATTCAAATAATCATACCACAGCGATGGCAGTACCCATACTAATTGTTTTAATGGCAGATTTCAATTCCTCGTCTGTAATGTCAGTAACCATATCAGTACAATTTATTTCGGTAGGTATGAGTTGATCAGTTCCCTTTTCAGTTACCCACGGATGTACCTATTTGTAAACGAAATAGATAAAACATATGTAAACGTATACAGATTTGTTTCTGTAACTTCAAGTAAACGCACACGAAGCTCTTGCATTGTAATCCTTTTCGCTGGGTCTTTCTCGAGAATCTTACGAAAAAGATCTTCTAAGTCAGGATCTGTCCCTTCTGGGATATTAAATCTATTCGTAACGCGAATAAGTAAGTTAGTTATTATAAAGTGAATCTTTCGTAATAAATAAAACTTACTCGTCGTTTTTTATTGATTCATATAAGTCAAGCAAGTTATCCTTCTCGAAAGGCAAACACCCAAAGGCAAGACAATACAAAGTCACCCCCATAGACCAGATGTCTGCAGCTTGTCCAGATATTTCTCCATGATGAGCTATACAATAAATTTATAGAATCAAATAATGAATATATTTAATATCAAAAATTATTTTTATTTCTCACCTATACAAAGTTCCTATTATGAAATAAGAAATTACAATATTATTAACTATGATATATTCCTATAACTTATAATTGACTTATAAAAATAATTTACCGGCGCCATGAAGGCCGGACTACCGGCAGACTTTTTCATTTTATCATTTCCTTTGACAAACATTTCAGATACACCGAAATCTACAATTTTAAGTACCCCATCTTTTGATAATAAAAGATTATCTGGCTTGATATCTAATAAAAGAAATTTAAATAGTAAATAACTTCGAACATTATACAATTTAAACAATAAAATATAACTAATCATTCATATTTACCACGGTGAACAATTGCATTATTATGCACTAATTTATTTTAAAGATTTGTTTAATAATTAAAATAGCTTTTTAAAAAATAAACCACGAAGTTATATTTACAATATTCAAATCCGAGTATCATTTCTCTGAAATAAAGCCTCATTTTATCCTCAGGAAATGGAGTTGTTTTCTTATTAACATTAATATCCATAAGAACTCCATTCTCACACATTTCAAACACTAAGAAATAAAAAGATTATAAGTTGATAATCTTATATATTGTACTTCAGAAACTTTAATAAACACTTACCCATATAAAGAGAGTCATTATTTGGATCATCCAATACTTCGAATAATTTTACCACATTAACATGATTCAACTTTTTTAAAACAGCAACTTCACCGCGAATTAAATGCAGTGGGTCCGTTATGTGATTAGTTGCGTTGCTTCCCGATACCCCACCTCGACCTCGAGCTCCTCGCAAACCGCCACGCGGACGACGAAAGTAATTTGCTTTGTCTCTTTTACGAAGACGTGATTTACTGAATTCTTTGATAGCCTATAAAAAGGATTATAAAAATAAACAAATAAAACTTATCTAATAATTTGTAATGAAAAATATTTCGTTCAAACAAATTTAAATGTCTTTTTTCTATATTTATTATTTGATAAATTGTAATAACAAGCTGCAAACATATATTTACAACTCTGTGTGATAACGTAAGTAAAAAAAAAATGATATTATTTAGAATTTCATTTTAACATATTCACTTAGACTACATATCGAATCCTTATACTTCATTCAGTTTAAATAGTGTAAATTACAACGTAAACCTACATATTTCGTTTTAGTATTTTTATCATAAGCTAAAATCACTGTACCGAAAGCGCCATGTCCAATTACTTCTTTTAAAACATAATTGTTTAAACATCGTTCCCCATCTTGAGTTTCAGTTACAACTGCATCTAAAGTTTCCTTAACCTCATGTGGAACCGATTTTTCGCGTCGGTGTGAAATTGAGGTTCGTTTAGAGTGTGCTAGTGTTGCCGACATCAGATCTCTGCTCGTTTTGAGTATCTTTACAGAAACTAAGACGCGCCAAGTAATTAACAGCTTAAAGGAAACCGATTGCGATCAATATTTTAATTTTAGAAAAAATTAATTGTTGTACAAAACCGTCATTGTCGATCGATACAATATAACCCAGGAGTTTCCCGCCAAATTCCATGGCTGCTATTAATTTAAATATTAAGCGTTCGATCTAACTCTTCTAACTCTTATAATACAAATGCCTTCTAGTGATTCTTGCGATCCTGAAGTTCTTATAAGAGACTTCGACGAAATCGCAACGGAAAATTACGTTGTTGATTTTCTTAATTCGCAATTTAGAGAATTAGAAGATCTAGAAAAATTGAATTCAACTTTGGTTAAGCTGAAGGAAAACGAACAACTTCTGAACGAAAAGGTTAATAGAGATCGAGCAGTCGATCTTCACAAAGTTATTTTATCCAAATTATTGATTATGGCTTCAATTTTATAACTTTAGCGCATTCAAACGCAAGCAAAAACTTCGAAAGTACTTCAGCAAGCACTTGGTTCTTTTAATGTTACTGTTAATGAACTTGAAAATTTACAAGCTACGCGAATGGAATTAGAAGATGCGTTAGCGGATCATTGCAATGTTGTAGTTCCTGAAAAGCAGATAGAAGGTTCAGAGAACGAAACACTAATGAAAAAATTAGTTAAATTGCAGCAACAAGTTGATAGTTTGGAAAGATCTAAACAATATCTCAAAGTTTTAGTGGTTGCGGATGAATTGAGGTGTTATATCGTTTTTATACATTAGATCAAGATCTTGATCATTATAAGTTATTATTGATAATCAAATCATTATATTTTACAGTACAAAGGCAAAGCAATTGATTGAAAAATCGCCACAAAAATCACTTGTGCCATACACACAACTTGCACACCTAGCGCGTAATATCAAGTCTAATAGTAAGGAAGCAGGTCATGCAATTAGTCATTTAGATACACATTTACAACAATGCGTTGACACGTTATGGGAAGATATGAAAAGTAGATTGACAAAGTTAGCTATATTTATACAATTTTTTTTTATTTCTAGTTTATTATCATTATTAAATAACGTATATACTTTAGAAAATTTAAACAGACACTCGATGCACTTAATTGGCCGACACCAATTAAAGTTCCTTACCCACCTAATACGACCGATAAATTTTCTGCATTTCGAAAAGCATTTACTGAGTTATTGTTATTACAACGACCAGTTGATGTTGATGAAGCGTCAAAACCTTTAGAATCCAAAAATTCTAAGGAAGATAATGTGCCCCTTCCACCACTCCTACCAATGCAGATAATGGTTGAACCTTTGATAGTCCGGTTCAGATATCATTTTGATTCCAAAAGACCTACCAATAGAATTGATAAGGTAAATAAATACAGCGTAGATGTATTATCAATATGGAGTCTCTAATTTTGCTTTTAAAATAAATTTAGCCCGAGTGGTATTTTAGTCATGTTATTACTACTATACGAGAACATTCGCCATTCTTGACTGGTGCAGTACAGGCTATCGTTGATGATGCAGGCTTTGAAAAATATCACGCAAAAGTACATCTAAAATTCCTTTTTGTATTCCGATGCCTGCTTGTAGCTGTCACCAGAAAACTAAACAACAGCGTACCGACATTATTGAATTCTCCGCAAATATTTTCACACACAGTGTTTGAAACATTACAATTTGACCAAACTTTACGTGAATTGCATATGTATACTCCTCCTGGACAAGAAGAATGGGGAGGATGTGTCGAGGTGTTTACTGGGAAGAAAGAATGGTTTAAAGCATGGTTAAAGGTTGAAAAAGCCTGTATGTATATACGTATTTTGATGACATAATCATACATACCGTTTGACTAAAAGCCAACTAAATCGGCAGCAAAATTAATTAACCTTTTAGAGCTTGTAACTAGTTAGTACTATTAATAATATTCCTTTTGAGTTTCTGTAGCAGAATTATTTATTTGTGACAATGTTGTATTTTCAATAGGTCGTTACAAACTGTTGCCCTTGTTTCATAATCGGATTCGTTTTCTAATTGCCATTCAGGCTGAATTATTAGTTACCTATTCTAAAAGAATTGATTCTGCTGTTGACTCTTTTGGAAATTTGAGTTATTCAATCGTAAGAGCTGTTCCGAATGTTGCAACTACAGACATCACAGGAGTTGAAGGACTGAAAAGGTTATGTCGATGGCTTAATAGTGCAGGTTTTATCAGTCGAACGATCAAAGAATGGGGTGAGGATTCGGTAAATAATTTAGATCCGGAATATTATTATTGTTTTGTTATTTTATAAATTCCTTATATATATTATATAATTCTGTTTTTTTAATTTTAAAATCGATATAGTTTTTCCTTGAACTTTGGCATGAAGTTACCGTTCGTGCTGCACGCAATACAGGCAATACAGGCGCGCATGATGTTACTGCTCGTGCTGCACATATTACAGGCGCGTCACCTTTACCATCTCCAACATCATCTATTAGTTCCACAGAACAAGGTCAAATTACGTCTTCGGTAAATGAAGACGGAGCAATTACTGTCGATGAAGGAACAGTTTTCGATGATCCAGCTGAATTATTTGATAATATTTGTGAACGAATTCAGTCATTAATAGTAAAAAATGTTTCCCGAGAATTTTTTAACGGATTGAAAGCATATATCAAAAAGTACGTATAACATATAAGAAATAATTGGTCAATGTCCGATATATACAATAATGATTTTACACGTCAACAAATACCTAAAATGAATAATCAATCAAAAGATACTACATCCCGACCAGTCATTGAACTATCGCCAGAGCTTTATACGCCATTATCAGATCTTGCACATTCTCTTACATTCTTATCTAATAATTTGCCCGATCGTATATTTAAACATATATATAAGGATGTATCAAAAGAATTAGAAGATTATTTATGGGATCGTATCTTGATGAAAAAACACTTCTCTGAAATGGGCGGATGTCAGTTTGAAGTTGATATGGAAAAAGGATTGTTTACTATCGGAAAAAGATGGATTCGTAAACCCGAAAATTATTTTAGAAGGTATATTACAAGATTAACCCTATGATGAAACTTTGTAAAATATATCTAAAGAATTTTTATTCTGTTAGGTTGAAAGATGCTTGTATTCTGCTTACTCTCCCTGCAAATCATCCCAAAATAGTTAGTAAGTCCGATGACAAGCCACAACAAAGAACATTATCTCAAGTAATCTCCATGTTATCTGATGATGAATTAGAACCTATAGCAATTCCTAAAGTGTTAGAGAATTTAGGAGTGTATCATTTAACACCTAAAGAAGCAATAGATGTTATTGAAAGGAGAGTAGATTCTTGACAAAATGCATTACTAGAACATTGTAAATTTTTCTTTAAAAGATGAATTAATATTACCATGATTATAATGAGTTTAAAATATTAAAATCGCTAATGCTATATTAATGGTACGTAATTTAAAATTTAAGATCTTTCTGATAGTATCAAAGTTTCTTGAAACTTTGCCAAAATGCCAAAGTCTCTAAATTCTGAAACTGGCCAGAACTATATTAAAATTCTGGCAAAACTTGGAGCAAAATTATTATATCGTGATAAAGTAATAAATCGAAATGCCAAAAAAAGTGAATGGGCATTCCAGTATTTAGAAAATTTTTTTGTCTTTTGAAGCTTAGTTCTTCAACTAAAGGATAAATTTTTTTCCTAGTATATATACAAGTTGATGATCTTTTGCATAGTCAAAAATGTCGATTAATAAATCTTCGATAGTTCATAAAGAACTTTCTTATACTACTTCAGGACATCCATTACAAAAACTTGATTTATACCTTCCCCCGCCTTCATCAACTGAAATAGAATATTATCCTCCTGTTGTAGTAATTATTCATGGAGGAGCTTGGCGTTCTGGTGATAAGAGTGAATTTACGGAACTTGGTCGGAAATTATCACTTTATTATGCTGTTGCAATTGTAAATTATAGACTTACAACAAAAGATACACCCGAAATAAAAAATCCTTTACATGTACAAGATGTTGCAGCAGCTATTTCTTGGGTTTCTTCATATGCAAAAGAATATGGATATCTTGATGATAGAATATATCTTGTTGGTAATAGCGCAGGAGCTTTTATTTCCAGTCAACTTGCACTTAATCCAGAATATCTTAATTCTTACGATCCTAATTTATTAGGAAAAATTCGTGGTGTTATTGGTGTAGAAGGAATTTATGATCTAATAAACTTATTAGAATCTTATCCTAAATACATTGAATTTGTTGAACCAGCTTTTGGTAACGATAAAAATATTCTTAAATCTGCTTCACCACAGTATATTTCATTTAATACAAAAATTCCTCCTTATCTAATAATTCATAGTTTAGATGATGAGCTCGTTGGTATTGATCAATCAAATAATTATTTTGAACACATCAAAAATTCTGGTGGTGAAGTTATTGAAATTGAAACTTCTTTAAAAGGAAAGCATGATGAAGTTATGCAAACTGATGAACTGATTCAAAAAATAACAGAATTTATTATCACTCAAGAATCTAAAGAAGCTAGTTGGAATCAAGTCGTTGAAGTTGCAATGAAATCAATTAATTTTTCAATGTTTTAATATTATTGAATTATTATGAATATATTTGCAAAAAAAAAGAAAAAACAATAAGAATTGGAAAAGAAACCTTATGACGTGATTAGGCTTAGACTAGACTGGACCAACACGGAGCACTCTTACAAATGCATTTAATTCTTCCATCGTAAGATTCATGCTTTCAAGTACAGATTTAAATTGACATTCTGCTTCTGGTAAATTTTCGGGAAAGATATTTCTATGCAGTTCAGGGATGTCCATTGATAACCTAAAATATTCTATTAATATAAGAATCACATAATACGGAAACATTACTAATTATAACGGAAACATAACTTCTTACTTACGCGTATAAAAATACCATACATAACACATTGTTCTCTAAGTCATTAAGTACAACAGTTGCAGTGTCAAAAGTAAAAGTACACATTAAGTCAATAAGTTCACGTTCTATGCTGGAAGTAATGGCAAGAGGTTTTCTAAGAATATGGAAACTGATGATAGAGTTAAAAATTAGTTGGATAAATACTCAAATAGCATTTTGAAATTTTCATACAAACCATTCAATAATTTTTTCGGAAAAAATTTGAATTCTCATCAACATATTCTCGTCTTCCGTTATAGGTATGCGCCGCATTGTCGGGTCACTGCCTTTTTTGAATTGTCCATTATTTAAACTCTTAAAATATTGTCTTGTATTTGACGTGGACATTCTATCCAATGCTGTCCATATTTTTCCAAATAGTGACATTTGCAACACAATTCTTTTCTTTTTATGAGCTTCCTTTTCACGTGGTGACTGCAGTGGTGTATTTGTATCATTAGTTGGCTGAGAACTCTTAGATGAATTTAAAGGATCTTTATATTCAATAGAAGTTGGTTGAAATAACTGTTTAACAAACTCTTTATTTTTTTTAACTGAATCACTTGTCTTTACTGAAGTTGGTAAATTAACAGAATCATTTTCATTCTCTTCATTATCTTTGTAATGAAATTTTCCATTTCGAAACATAGAATTTGCTAATGACATTGCCATTTCATAGGCCTCTTCATCAGTTTTTGGTATATCATCCTTAGCAACTTGCTTTTCCTTTGGTAACACTAATGTTGTCGACTTGTTATTACTATCTGAAATCGACAATTTCTGAAAATCTATACGAAATCCCTCAATAGCATCATGTGCATTGGCATCGTTAATTGAAGTTGGTACGGATGGTACTTCAATTTCTTTATCACTTTTTTCTTTTATAGTTAATCCAGGAGGAGCAGGTGGAAGATTAGCTAACATCTCCTTAACATAATTTGATCGACTATCCTCTTTATTTCGTGATTTTCTAGCAGGATTTTCGTTATTAATAATTTCCCTATAAAGAAATCTTATAGGTTAATAAGATAAACAAACACAAAAAAAGGCTATAATTTATTACCTTATATCTACACCCAACGGTATAACATTAACTGATTTCCAATTTTCCAAATTTCTCATGTACACAGGTTCCTCGGATAATTGTGTCGCAAAGAACTTGGATGATGTAAAACAAATAGTTGAACAATAACATTTTAACTCAGTAATATCATAAATTTTTCTTGATCGGTTAGAGATTCGAAATTGCCCTTGAATTTTCTAATGTTAAAAATATATATATTATCAACGAAATAATTTGTCACTTTTTCGTATGTTCGAAATGAAGAAATTAAATAGAGGAAGCAATAAATCTTATATACTTGGCGATTGTTATTACAAATCGGGTACCCACACAAGTTGTCTGCATTTCTTTCTTCAACGATTTCAAAATAATGTTGCGGTGACAAGTACTTTGCCTATAAATAAAACAAAAATTCAGACCTGTAATCTACAAGTTTAACACTTATTTAAAGAATAAAAGAATAAATACCGATTCGCGCAAAACATCTATATTTACAGTTTCGAACAATTTTTCTTGCCAAACTAAGCATAATTGATCAAATCTTTTGCGATTTTCGAGATTTTGCTTAACCAGTTTCTGTTTTGTTGTTAATTTATTGGACTTCTTCCGAGTAGACCGCCGAACTCCCGCGTCATTATTGAAGACTTTAGTTTTACGTTTTTGATTTCCGATTTCCAACGTTGAAGTCATGCTAACTCTCAGAGTCGGAACAACTGCGGATCACACATTAAAAAATTAATAGATCACGTGAAAATGTTTGCAAACTCACGAATTTGGTAATTTTATTATAAACGGGATAAAAATTTATATTCTTAAAGCCCTATTCTTTAGAATCAATTTACCAATAGATGGCAGAGATTTAACAAATAATACTATATATCCGCAGCATTTCGCTCGTATTAACTCACGAAATAAATACTATTTCATATTCAGTAAATTTGCGAAGTATTAACATCAAATTTTCTTTTAACTTCGAAATGACTACGAATTACAAAATAAAATAAAGTGAGCCAAACTAATATTAAAATCTCCATAGCAAGGTTATACATCTCACTACGTAATAAAATAATGAATTGAATGAATAAAACAATTAATAAAGTATATTGTGTAAATTTTGCTCTAACTGATATCTCATAATCTTTTTGATCTATAAATAAATCATCAAGGCTCACGTTATTTTCAACATTTTGAGATAGAATAGGTTTTCTCCATGTCCAGAATTTTTTAGGATTCAAGTGATGACTTTCATAATATATTGGGATATGAAGTATATTCTCGGAACTTGAATCACTTGGAATACTAGGCGGTCTTGTACGAATGGTAATAGGAGTTCCCTTACAAACGATAATCTGTGTTTTATTTTCTCTTTCTTTATTGGGAATAGTATTATTATCTTGGCTCCGAAATTCGTCATTAACTCCATTGGAAAATAAATACTGTCTTTGTTTGAATCGGTTCGGTTCTTTAGGTGGCTCATTTAATTTTTTCTTCAAATTCATTTTATTATTTATTTTGATATCGTTTTGTTCAGGTTTAGGAATCTCGTTTATTTTTGATCTTTCTGAATCTATCACTTTTTTTTCAAAGACTTTGACAATGGGCTTACTATCATTTGCAGTTGAAAAATACCAGGCAGTATCAAATTTTGAGTACCATGCGTTTGCACTCTCGTTTTGTTTTTCAGTTATTGGATTTGGTTCTTCCATCTTTGAAGAATGAATTGGAATGACTGGATATTTTTCATGAATTTCTTTAGCACCTTTTGAATTGTTTTTAAATGAACAGTCCATAGGTTTACAATCCGATGTCAAAAAAGTGGTTCAAAATGTTTCACCTTTATTGTGAATAGAAATTGTCAATTTTACTGACTGTAGTTTTCCAGAAACCGCAATAAAGGTATTTATTGTACTGTTCGATATTTAAACAAATTTACATAATTGTGAAAATTTCCCTGTTTTAGAATGTGCATTGTATCAAAGAACAAAAATTCTTTCTTTTTTTGAAGGAATTCTCTAAATTTTCACTCCTTTAGGCAAAAGCAAACAAAATACAATATCCTGCGCCTCCGCAGTAAAATCGTGCTGATTGTCCCATAATCTTATATTTACAATAATTTTTAATCTATTCAAGCTAAATTTATAGTTATTAATTAAAACAGTCCGATATACCGAGCTTTAGCTTATTAACGAAATAGCTATTGAATAAATGGCCCGGACTCAAAAAAATTTTGTGGATTCTATAATTCCAAATACGACTTTTCAGGAATTTGTATTTGGATTCGCTGTCTTCAAACATTTAATTTGTCATTCTTACTTATGACCTTTTAAAGATCATCATAACAATCCCATAACTAACCTCATTAATATAAATACTATCCCAAATTCTCAAGAATTACCTCTTCAGTCCTTATCGAGGGGGGAGCAAAGTGCTCAATGAGGTCCCATCCGAGAGTACTTCTGCCGACAACCTATCAACCCCTTAAGATGCTTGCCACATTTGCGAGCATCAATTTTTGGAAAATATTTCCTTAAAAATATTTATTTATTAAGCGGGTGTGCGAGATTTTCAAATCATAAAATCCATAAACTATTTGTTATTTTTAAACACATAAACATATGAAAATTAGTCACGTGATATAACTAAAGAAAAATTGTTTTTAAATCGTTTATTTATTTGATCGATCCATATGTTGATCGATAGATACATATAATTTGTTACAGTATAAGTATAAAGTATAACTGGGTTCACAAATATATTTATGCAAAAAAAAAAAAATTAAAGCAAAAAGGTATATTTAGCTTAGCATATTTCAAAATTAAATACTGCTTTATGCTCGTTTATTATTTTATAGTCAATAAATACAAATAAATTTTTTGGAATTCTTTCACCTTCTAACTTTTTAACTTTTTGAGGAGGTATTTTTTGTATGATTTGAATACCCTTAGTTTTTTTTCTTTTGCTTTTTTACGAAGAATATACTTTTCGTGGTCCAGGTTTTTTTTAGAAATCAATAAAACTTTTAATTTACACTGCCGTCCTCGCGAAAATCACCTACTTTATTTACAACAATAAACTACCAAAATTCCACCCCTACGAAATCACCCCGAAAAACACAAAGACAATATGAGCATGAAATGGCTTTTTCAGCCAAGTCGCCAAGTAGCAGAGCAGCCCGATCAAAATGTAAAGCTAGCTACACCTGACCAATTTACTTTTACTTGGAGAGTTAAAGATTATCATGAGATAGCAGATCTGTATCCGACTGGAAGATGGTTTTATAGTGATAGTTTCGCTGAACCAAATCAAGTTCAACTAAAAGGTGTTGGATTAGATTCATCGGATTATTTATGGCGAATGTGCATGTATCCGAATGGAGTTTCTCCAAACGATAACAACTATTTGGGATTATTTTTGAAGGCTATTCCAACAGACCATGAAAGAGATGGAAATTCTTCTGGGAGGGAACGAACTTATGCATTTGAAGTATATCGTTTAGAATCCCCAACGTCGTTAGGTTCGGCTGTTGCACCAACTCCTGTTTTATTAAAAAACGAAAAATTTTCAAAGACAAGATTTGGATTTGGATCTGACCAAGTGTTTGGACGAAGGCAATTTTTAAAATTATCGGAAGTTTATCCAGATCCGACAAGCAAATTTGATTTAATAGTAAGAGTTCGTATCACTAATGAAGAGAATGCAGCTTTGTTAGCGGCTTCTTTAGATGTTCCTCATATAGAATTCCCTTTAGCTGCTCAAATCCCTCGATATTTTGATGATGAACGCTTTTGTGATGTTGAATTTACTTTTACATGTGGGTCAAGAATTAGAGCACATCGTATAATTTTAGCATCACAATCAAAATATTTTGAATCTTTGTTAAGCGGACAATGGGTTGAAGGCCGGAATAAAACAATTCCAATAAAGGAAATAGATTATGAAATTTTTAGGTGTGTAATGTATTATCTTTATACAGGAAAATTAGAAGAGAATCTGGAATTGGATACTTTTAAGGCTGCATATATGAAAGCAGATATGCTTGGTTTAGAAGCGTTTGGAAAGTTACTTGCTATTCGAATTGCTGAAGATGTAAATGCCGATAACTGGGATGAAATCCTGTTGTTGGGATGGCAAATGGGTGACACGTGTCTGAAGTCTGCTTCTTTAGTATTCTTGACGACAAGATGGGACGAACTAAAGAATACAGAAAACATGCAACGTGTTGTAGGTTGTGGAAATATAGATTGGATAGAGGAAATGATATCTGCTAAAATTTTTGGTGTTCATGGTATGCATGATTCAAGTCGAAAATGTCGAAAATAACATTATTAGTAATATTATTCTACAAAAATTGGGATTTCGAAATTTGAAGTTTGAATTTGAAGTTTGAAAATCAAGAACAGTTTTTTATGTGAAATCGGGGGATATGTAAATTTGAAATGGTGCGTAATACACAATTGTGCTTATGTAGCAAAAAAATGATTATTTTACTCTTTCTTTTTATTTCGAAATATAATAAGAAATTGTTAGAAAATAAAGTACATATATATTTGTGTACTTATAGAAAACTATTTTTTCAAGAATAATAATAAAAGAAAAAATTTTAATAATTAGTTGATGGAGTTGATGTGGGTAAATGAGTCAAATTGAATGGAATAAAATTGAACAGAGCTAGATGTATGATCCGATAGCAACAGAAGTTAAGAGTATTATAATTTTTTTCTTTTAAGTCAATATCAATTGCAAAAATTTAAGTACATTTTTACATTTGGCATTTGGCATAAACATAATTTTTATTTCCACCATTGATTAGAACAATGGAAAGTCACGATTCCACAATTGTGTCACGGTGATATAAACTTATACTAGTGAGATAATATATTCATTTTTAATATTTTGCGCGATTTAGTTGTACCAGAAGGATGTGGATATGCAATTAAATAGAAAAGAAAACTAAATCAGAATCAGTTCGTAAACCAATAAATTATTCTAAGATTAAAAGGGATATGCTATCTGAAGGGAATGATCACACTACGTGTCGGCAATATTACATAGATTTAATTGTACAGTATTGTCGCTTCTAAATTCAAAAATCAGCCTTCTTAAAAAAAATAAAAATAAAAATTGGTATTATTTAACTATTGATGTGTCATTATACAAGTTTATATATGATATCAAATTTTTTTCACATTTCGCAATGTGGCATAGTATTGTAATACGATTGAGACGCCTCACGTAATCACAGTCATCACGTGGAATTTTTTGAAGTTATATATAATCGACACCGAATTTTTTTATTTTATTAATAAAACCGGATATGGCCACCTCTCTGTTTCCTACACCTGTACCTCGAAGAAAATATCCCGTCGAATTCAAAGCCGGAAAACTTAAACGAGATGGAAATACAAATTGGTTGAAAGCTGACGAAAGAAAAGGGTGAGACGTAAACTGATGTGAGTTAGCATGAAGTATTGTTAACATGTCACTCGTTTTTTTCTTTTCACGCGTTATAGGCTCGTATATATGGACCAGGTACTATTTTTCTCCGTTAGTTTTATTATGCGAGAACTTATCTTATGTATTAACAATTATATAATATTTTTATTGACAAGGGTGAAGATCAACTGATGCATTTCTATTGGAAAGATAGGAAAAACAATGTTGTAGAAGATGTAAGAACATTATGATTATGTAGAATAAAAAATTTAATCCTACGAATTCGTTCTTTAATTGAAAACTAAATTAATTTAGGATTTGATTCTCTTTCCCGAAGAAGCTGAATTCATTCGAGTAGAACAATGCACAACTGGTCGCGTGTATTTACTTAATTTTAAATCATCTTCCCGTAAATTATTTTTTTGGATGCAAGATGCGAAAGATGACAAGGATGAAGAAAATGTCGCAAAAGTGAATCGATTAATTAATGATCCACAAGGTGGATTAGCGGAAAGCAGACAACAACAAAATAATGCGGGTCAATTAGGTAGTCCTTTTCAAAACATGGACGATTTAGCAGGATTCGGAATGGATCAAGAACAATTATTGCAGTTACTTCAGGGTCAAGGATTTGGGTAAGAATTGTCAATTCCGGCATGTTTTTGCATTGTATTTTTAATTAATAATTATTATGTTATAAGCGGGCCTCCTTTTACATCAACTACTCCTGCCGAGCCACAATCTGCAACAGCTGCAGCATCAGAGGCTGGCTCTGGAGCACAAACTACTGATTCAAATCTCGGTTTTACTTCTGAACAATTGGGTAACTTGAGAAATATTTTGTCTGGTATACAGGTTCCAGGTACTTATATTGAAATATAAGTTTAGAAATTTGGTATGATTTTCGAAAATTAAAATATATTTTCTTACCTTTAATAGAGGGAACAAGACAACCTGGTAAGATTATTCTTATTCGATTTTGAAAAATGAAAAATTTTTTATCTCTTTTTATTGATTTATAGATGTAAGTCTGGTTGATGTTCTCACACCCAGTGCCATTGGGCCCTTATTAAATAACCCAGAGATAGCTTCAGGTACTGCAGAAATATTTTTCATCTTTTTAAATATAAATTTTAATTTATACATTTTTGATTTGATTTAGCTTTATTTCCTCACCTGCCTGCCAACATTGAAAGATCACCTGAAGAATTAGCCGCTGTTATTCAAAGTCCACAGTTTACTCAAGTAATTTTTTAATTCTTTAAAAATTGTATCATATATAAATAGAAATTACGTCATTATTTTACTAACTTTTATATTCCTATGTGACGTGTAGGCATTACAGTCTTTAAGCATCGCTTTGCAATCTGGCCAATTAGGTCCTTTACTGTCTCAATTGGGTTTAGATCCATCAGCTGGCAATGGTAAGATTTCTTTGATCCCGTCATGGTTAAATGTGTATCATTATATTCAGGCGTAGAAGCGTTTCTCCGCGCCATTCAAGAACAAGCGAATAGGCGACACAGAGATCACGAGGATGAAAACACCGAAGATCATAGCGGCGATAGAATGGAAGAAGATTGATTATCATATTTGTAATTTGTAGTGTAGTACAAATCCAGTAAATTGATCTACCAGACACATAAACAACTTATTTATAATTTCAAATGCCAAGAAATATAATAACCAATAAACTTGTTTGATAAATTTAAAAAATGATGATCCCCGATAAAATATTTAAAGATTTGTTTCTAATAAATATTTTAATATAACAAGTTATTTGTTATTTAATCATGTCGGGTGTAGAACAAAACAATAGTACTCCAGACAATACTACACGAGTTCCATCTCCGCCACCCCCTCCCTCACAGCAATCACAAATTGATGAGATACCCGAAAAAGAAATTTCAAAGTCCCCAACTCATAAACCTGATTCTTTAACAGCAAATAACGAAAAACCAAAACTTCATTTATCGACTCATGATTATGTAGTTCGAATAGGTAATGATTCAACGGTTGAAGATGACGAGTCAATTTGGGAAGGGGGAGATCAACCTACTTCTTATAATTTAACCAGAAAACTTTCTAGTGTCGAAGAAGACGTTTGTTATCCATTAAGAACCACTAATAAAGGTGATGGAATAGATTATGATGCATTAGAAGAATATATTATAGAAGAAAAATCTTTAGTGAAAAAAGATGAAGGACATTATCGTTTAATGCCTTCGCCTATTGATGGGGAATCAAAAAGAAGAGTTAGTGAATTTGGTGAAAGAATTAGAGTGATTATCTACAATTTTAATTCTGAGTTTCTTAAATGACTCATTTCGTCATGGATTTATATTGATTTGATACTTTTTTTTTTTTCATCAGAGTATTAGCGATGTGAAAGAAGAATTTCGATTCGTTTTTTATTCTATAGCAACAGGAACCATAAAAGCAAAAACACTTGCAACAATTCCACCTGAAGGTAAAACAATGACCGAATTATTAAAACAAGGAATTTTTTGGCTTGACGTTCTTGCACCAACTGAAACTGAGATGAGAATTTTAAGTTCGGTGTGTCATTTTATCTTTTATTGGAGTAATAATACAAAATTTATTATTTATTAATATCTCTTTACTTTCTTAGATTTTTCGCATTCATCCGTTGACAATGGAAGATATTGAAACAGAAGAAACACGTGAAAAATGTGAACTTTTTAAAAATTATTATTTTGTTAGTTTTAGATCTCATGATAATGGTAGTTTAAATACGGCTGATGTTGAACCTATTAATATGTACAATGTTGTCATGAGAGAAGGAATTTTAACAGTGAGTATTTTGGAAAAAATGGAATTTTTAATATGAATAATTTTTTAAATTTTTAAATTTTATTTTTTAGTTCCATTTTCAACCAACACCACATCAACATAATGTTAGGAAAAGAATACAATATTTGAAAGATTTTATTACACTCACACCCGGTCGGTTTTATTTTAAGATAATAATTAGATTATATGTAATAATATTTATGTAAATTAATTTCTTATTTAAATTAGATTGGATAAATTATGCCATAATGGATGATGTTACGGATTATTTCGCACCTTTAATTCAAAAAGTGGAATTTGAATCCGATGCAATTGATCAACTCGTTATGGTACTTAAAAAATCCGAACAACAAGATATGTTGGTGAGAATAGGATTGTGCCGTAAATTGGTTATGACATTATTAAAAATGTTGGGAACAAAAGTTGATGTTATTAAAGGATTAATTAAAAGATTTGAAGATAAATTATTTGTTAACGAAAGTGATAAATGTGGTCCCGGAGATGTAACTCTTTATTTGGGTGATATTCAAGGTAAACAAGTAAGACTTTTTGTTTTTAAAAAAAAAGAGGATTATTTTTAAATTTTCTTTCATTTCAGATCATATTATTACTATGTTGCAAAATCTTAATCATTATGAAAATATGTTATCGCGTGCACATTCAAATTATCTTGCTCAAATATCGATTGAAATTACACAATTGAGTAACACGACCAACGATTTTTTGAACAGGATGACTGTTTTTGCTACCATTTTATTACCAATGAATGTTGTTACAGGTATTAAATAAACAAATATAATTATATATTATTTTATCCAAACTTAAAAATTTTTTTCTTATATAATAAATAGGATTATTTGGTATGAATGTTCACGTACCCGGTCAAGATGATAACCATCTTGCATGGTTTTTTGGAATAATTGGTATATTTTTTATATTTCTAATATTAACAACTTTTTTAGCAAGAAGATTTGGGTTAATGTGAGCAATTATGGTAATGAACTGGATGGACGATGATAATTTACTATGCTACTATGCTTAGATAAAATAACGATAAATGATTAGAAGTTTTTTATTGGATATGTAATTCTTGATATAGGTTTAAGGTTTATTTATTTCTTTAAATAGTAGCTGGCAAAATTGATTAGACATAGTATAGTTTCAAA
>NQWY01002341.1:0-10094 GCA_019425655.1 Rhizophagus prolifer
ATGACCCTTACCTAGTAAATAATGGGTTTTCCCTCGTCGGGTATAAAAGTATCATTAGCATCGTTAGTAGCTCGCTTATTTTTTCTTGACATATGCTTAATAATTGCTTTATAAGATATGATATAATTAATATAAATGCTACTTTTAAAAAACAAAAAAATAAACAAATAACATAATATTATATTTACATAGTAACAATCTGGAGTTTATTTTTGATCTTGTCAACTCCTTGATCTTTTTATTTGATCTCATATTTATTAGAAAAAAATTGTTAAAAAAAAATATATTTCTTTTCTAAAAATTATTTAATAAATGGTCAATATGCACTAAATAACATATATTTATGATGAGGAATCGAATGAGAGAGGGACATACAGCGGACAATTTTTTAATGATCAAGTGACCGTATATAATAAAAGCATATATCTCATTACATAAATAGAGTGCACATTTTTGATCTTTTTTAATTTAATTCTAGAGAAAATTTTCCTCCTATTTATATTAAAAAATTTCTCATGATATCTCATATTATTACAAATTAGATTTCCAAAAAATGAATTAAATACTGGAACAAAGTTCAATGTCATTATTGGTTGTAATTTAATTCATTCCTTTTTTTATTTTTAAAATTTGGCGCGACATAATTAATATCCATGATCGGAACATTTTTACCGTACCGTTTATAAGGCGTTATCTTCTTAATGACAGTTACAGATTGTTAACTAATTTAAAAAATTCATTGATCAGACGCTTATCAGATCAGCGTGGAACGTCAATCAGGGCTTTGTTTTCTTAATTTCACGCAAATCCTAACTCTATTAGTCGTATGTAATAGAATTCGAAACGTGTTTATTACCGAAACGCATTATTATTTTGAATTTTAGTAAGAGAATATATTTTCGATTCCTATTACAACCAAAAAAGACGATGTATCGATCTTTTATTTGATTATTTTAGCGCTAAAAGATCAATTAGTGGATAATGTTTCTTCCCAATTTCATTTTTAATAAAGACTTGTAATTTAAAATGACAAACAACTTTTTCATAATAATTTTTGATTATAATATAATCATCATTATCGTGATCAAACTCCGAACGGAATTTACTCATTTATATACGAAGGAGCGGAAATTTTGATAAGGTTATTCCCGATATTTTTTCTATTAACTGAAGCATTACAAAGAGTCATTAAGTAAAGTACAATGTGAAAATGTGAAATGTTGATCAAATTTTAAGTCCCATTGTTATAATATGTTCATTTACTAACTAACATATAGAGTGTGTATCATTTAGTTATGTTGTTTATGTGAATCCGTACGTGTCATGATTATTTCGAAAAGATTATGTACTTGCAGACTACTTGCAGCGGAATTAATTAGTATATTGCAGTAATAACGCATAAAATTTAATTTTCACTATTGAAGATCGATTATTCAGTCTATGAGATTTTAATAATGACTGCTAATTGTGATATGACATGAATAGACGTTCTTTATTTACTTTATTTGGGTCCAAAAACGCTTCAAGTTTTCATTTGAAAAGAATTGAAATATGTGGACATTGATATCCTGCTGTGCAATATAATAAAATCAATTTTCGGTTTGTTTCCAACGTTAAAATATGTCTCGCACTATAATTTTTTTTATATTTTGTCAAAATTAAAAATGCTTCAAATAATCGTAACCTATTTGACATGCATCAACGTGATAATTATTGGGAGTAATTCATATATATCAGATATTACATGACTGTTGTAAGAAATTGTGAGTCTTCGATGATCAATCATTTTCAGACGATGTTTAGCATTCGTGTCCTAAAAAGTGGGTTAGAAATAGTGCATAAAACAGCAATAAGATTAGGGATTGGAAAAAAAAATCGAATCTATTATGTTGGTGGTAACTTTGGCCAAGTTCGTAGTATCAGCACGAACTACAAGTAATGTGACTTTTAGATAAATAGTTTAGCCTAAAAAAATATAAAATGTTAGTTTATAATGGATAAATAGAAATTTAATTCTGCCCGGTATTATGAATTTGGCCCGAATTATGTTATTAATTTAAATTTGAAAAAAAGTAAAAATTTTTTTTTTGGCAAATGAGCACAATAAATGTATTAACAATATAAAAACACACAAAAAAATTTAAAAAATGGTAATAGATATAAAGCATAAACATGAATACATATTTTTATATATAAATTATAGGTAGTATTAAAAATCACCAAAATCATAACTTCTCAAATGTTGTGATTTTTATAGTGCATAAAATCGATTAGAATTGATTAATCAAAATCGAAAATTGAATCTTATAATCAAATCTTGAGATTCGATTAATCGCGATTAGTCGATTCTAGAATCGATTCTCTAAATGGGAATCGATTCCAATCCCTAAATAAGATTTGCAAGTAGCACACGAATAAATGGCTTCGTTATCATCTTCAGTTAAGCACTTAAGCCAGCGAGTTCAACAGAGACTAAAAGATCACACTTAATCTCTCGGCCAATATTGGTTAAACCTATCCTTAGAGTAATTTAAATTGCTCATTAGTTCACATCATCCATGCCATTCATATTCTCTTACTGCATAGTAAAAGAGTTCAATTTTATGTTGAAGTCAAGTTATTCTCTAAGAAACTTACAAAGACAAATTGAATTCTCCACAACAACAGACGAATAATATATTTCAACTGGTTGCCTGTTCGTCTGAAAGTTTTAACGTAAAATTGTAAGAAAAACTTTTTTTTCTGAATTTTAAGAACTATCCATATACATTGACTACAGAAAAAAAGTTTAGAAAAAGTCTCAAACCAATTATTATATGAATCTGGAAGTTTTGTCAAAAGCCTTTATCGTTATCAGTTATATAAAATATTATATAATGAGTTGCGTAAAGAACGAATGGGCAGATGTTAAGATTTAAGAGCGTTTATGGTTGAATGTGTAAAGTTTTGTTCGATACCGCTGAAGATAAAGTTAATAAAAAAAAATTGAAAAATCATTTTTTAAAAAAAAAACTGAGAAAATTCGCGTCGTTAATACGATTAATAGTGGAGTTATTGGATAATTTAGGCCAGCATATCGGCGGATTTGTTTCATAACATGTCAGCCGAACATAGTAAATTAATGAGAACTGGGTTTTCCCATTTCTATAATAAATTTATTATAGCAAATGACATGTGATGAAACAAATCCGCCGATATTTATGATCAGTAATAATTCTAGTTAAAAGTTAGTAATGATTTTATCCGATTTTCCTTGCCATGATTATATCTATACAAAAAAAAACTAGGATTAAATACTAAAATTTAAGGAAATTAACAGAGATATAATATTTTTATAATTATGCTCGAAGTACTAATAAAGCGACAATATTGATTTATTCAATTGTTTATCATTATAGTATTTTAATATTTTTTTTTTTTATTTTATACACAACATGAGAAGCCCTTTGCAGCTCTAGAATATGATATTTTTTGATACGCATTTTATTAAGGTTTTTATTATATTGTTAACGTCAATTCTATGGTATGATTGCGATCTCAGACGTAAAGTATAGCTTACACTAGCTAGCATATACGTTTATGAATCAACAAAATAAAGTGTATGTAAATTTTAACTTTATTATATGTTATCTATTATTGTCTGTCCCCTACAACTTCATTAGATGTTCTCTATTTATAATAAATATAACTATATCTGATATTAATTTAATAAATTAACTACTGTATATGCGTCGACACGTGACATAATTAGACACTTGCTTCGTTCTATATTATATCTCTATTAATAGGGTCTAATTAGGGGCTAGAGTTGTTCAAATTCTGGTCTCTTTCCTTTTTCTTTTCCCCTCACTTTTTTGAAGTAGACGGTGCCTATATGGTACTACCTTTCATTAGCAATACCGACTTATTGTCATTTATGTACTTGCTGCTGCGTATGTGTTCTTACTATAATAAATATTAATAGGGTCTCATTCTGTAAGGTTCATTAAACTTAGGTTTATGTTTATAATTAGGTTCCATAATATGATACTTAAAAAAATATCGTTGATATTTTGTATCATCGTCGAAAAGTGGTCGAGAGAGTCGTAAAGAGGGATTGTTATCGTCACACGAGTTACTTATAGATTTCGAATTCCAATAATTCCTAACTTGGTTTTCCTTTAATTATGCATTTCCAATTAATGACGTATTTTGCGTTTTTTGGCGTTCGATATTTTTGAGCCAGTTCAGTAACGTAATTTTTTTCGTAATCCCCTAAAGGTTGTTTGCATACTAATCGAAACGCATGAGTGTAATGAAAAAAGTATTGAAAGACAAAAAAGTTTTACTTACATATTGGATTGAGATAGTTTCTCCAACTAAGTTTTATTATTTTTGAAAAAAAGTTTGTTTTAAAAATGGAAAAAATATGTATATTCTTTTTATTAAATAAAATTCTTACTGGCTAGAAATTTGTTTTGACGTATATCGCGGCATTAGTCTACTAATCCTTACAAAAGGGTCATTACATTTTCCCCATAGCCTCATGAGGAGCCTGATACACTTATCATCCTATAGGAAAGCATTGTTTAATACGATAAAAAAGAATAAAAAATTAAAGTCATTAACATACTTTCTTACTGAATAACGGCATATTCTTTATAGAAAGACTTTATACACTTTAATATTCGTGAGAGATACTTAAATTCAGTGCCCAAATAAAGGTTAATCATTTAATTTTAAAAAAAATTGTGGCTAAAATAGAGGCTTTTTATGCTTGTTTTTTCTCATTTTGACATGATAAAAATTTTAACGGGTATCTAAAATAAATAGTTAATGCTTTCTTTTACGAATAAAATTGTAATTGTGAATCATGATGAAAGAAAAACTGTTGTAATGTGTTATCTAATTTTCTAAAAACGAATATAAAATATTAATAACGTTTCGCAATTAATCCATTTTATTTTGTTATAAATTTTTGATTATAAATTTAACTTTTTTGATTGTCAGAATTAAGACAATCAAATTACGCAAATTTACTTAGCCGTTAACTTTCTATGTAATATGATCTGCATCTTTAAAAACATGAAATATAACCGCACAAATTTGCATAAAGAAAACTATTATTTAATACTTTGCAGAGAAATCCATAAGAAGATTTTTTTTAACTTATTTATTTTTCTATGCTTTCGTACTCTTCTGCTGGTCACAAATTGAAGAACCGAGATGAAATAGTAGATGAAATTCTTAGCCCAGCAGTTAGAAAACTAGAAGAATCAGCCCTAAAATTACAGGAATATGGGATTTACTGGACTCATAAACAAATTCATGATCAGTAAATAAAATTTGTATTTTATTATTTTTTGATTCATAAAGAATAAGATACAACTTTTAAGAAATATTTATTATAACTTAGTTTGTATAAACGATCCGCACACGATGGTCGCGAATCCGCACCAGGTCCCTTAAACTGTAATATTGCAGCAGGAGACGGTGATAATAATGAAATAGGATCGCCCATAATTCAAGTGGCTTACACTAAACCTGTCATACTTACCGCCCCTTTTAATCCTGAGGCGGTGCTTCGTCCAATTGATCGTTCCATGTATGAACAAAATTATACCAAGTTTCCTATCATGGAGCCCAAACCGAATAATTTTAATTGTCTTCCAGCTGATGATGCAACAAAATTAGGTTTATCTCAAAGAGCTGCGAATCTCTTCTTTTGATGAAGCTATAAAATTAGGTTTATCTCAAAAAGCTGAAGCGAATTTCAATTTACCAGTTTCATATAACCCTTTTGGCCCCATAGGCCCCCTACCAAATACCAAGTTACCTATCTACATAAACCGGAAGAACCATCTAGGATACAAAGCACCAAAAATAAGACTTCGTTCTCATTAAATTTCTATTTTACATTGTTCTTCTTTTTCCTTTCAATTATTAGTAATTATTATATCGTGACGGTATTTGTTGAAAAATAAAACCTTGTCCCTAAAAAAAAGTCGAAAAAGTACTAGAATATATATACATATATAATGTTAAAATAGGATGAATGTCATAGTAAAGATTTTTAATATTCACGTTTAAAATATTAGCGTTAGTGTAACCTTTTTATTGTAATTATTTAATTATTTGCGTTTTTTGAGGAGGCCCATACAGGTTTTGATGAGTGAACGTGAAATTCACGTATCATGAAAAACATAATATTCATCAGAAAGGCTGAAGCATGATAAGATTTAAAGAAATGGTCGTTAATGAGTTTATAACAAACATAATCTAATTGGCTTTATCTGTAACGAAATTAGAAATAGATTAAGATAATAATTATTATCAAATAAAACTTTATTTCGAATTTGAAATAGATGAATGCAAATTACGTTGTAACATAAAAAACCTTCCCTTAAAAGTTATAATTTCAAATTCAAACTTTAACCAATTTCACGATAACAACGAAAGATATATCAACTCATTCACGTGAATTCCGGTAATTGGCTCAACGTTAAACAAATTCAATTACTTTTGAGTTTGATCATATGAAATTTTCGTGTATAGTAAGTTGTGCACCCAAAGAATTTTCCCATGTAGCTTCAATTATATCAGAATAATTACAAGCGATATCGGATAAGAACGAGCGCTAAATTTGAAACAATAACAACTTAATCTTACCCCTGAATAAATAAATATATAAAGAATTGCTCTACCAATCGATTAACCTCTTCTCAAATTAAAATTATCTCAAACACGTTAAACTTGTAGGTTTTCAAATAGTTGTATTTTTTTGTTTACTAATGTAATAGAATCATTGAAGAGATTAATAAATCCACAGGCGTATTAAACATACGATGGATAATTGCCAAAGAATCCTGATGATGATAATAATAGACCTCGTGACAAGAGAAATAAAGATAAACCGTGGAAACCACCAAGAAAGTAATAAAATATACTGGAAGAAATTCATATTAAAACTGTTATTACAGCATCTTTCTTATAGGGAGTCAGGTTCTCGAAATCCGAGAGGTCAGGAAGATCAGGAATATTTTTACTGATTGGCTTCTTATCATTGCATGATTTTCTACTTTCAACATTGTATTATTAAAAAACAACTTTTTATCGCACAGCAGATTTCAATAAAGTTTACGTTTATATTGTGTAATTGTTATGATTCTTGTGCTTACGTCGGGATTCCCGAATCTAAAATTGATATTAAAAAGAACGATCGTTCCCAAAAATAAGTACGTAATCTATGATGAGCAGTTAATTGCGTAATAATTAGTTTGGTCGGTCTTGTTTTTAAATCTTAATCAGAAAACTTTCAATAAAGTATAGAATAGTTTATTTGTTGCAATGTGACGCCAGACTTAAGAACATCGTACGCGTAGCGTATTAATAATTTTATTATTAAGCGTTTAACATTCTTCGAAGTTCATCATATGTTACTAATTAATTAATTTTGAAATTCCTAACATGTAGTAATAAACTAATAACGTCTTTTATTACTAAAGTCTTGCACAGAATTTTTTTTTTTATTCTCTCCATGAAATTTCAGTCATTTTAACCATTTTGAAAAATGGCAACAATTAATTTTTTATCTATTGGATATGGAGTGATCAACACGGGTTCTTTTATTTTACCAAATTAATACAAAATTATCATAACACTTCGATGAAGAAAGAAAATTACGTAATTGTCTTACCAATAGTTTATATAAAGTAGAAAATTATTTTCTTTTCTCCTGTTTCAAATTTATTATAATGATTTAAGAGACAATCGTTTAAAATATTGGAAAACTATAGTTGCAGGTGAATTTATTAATGCAAACTAATAAACATCGTCTTTATTTGAAATTAAGAATCAAGAATTCTTATAATTATGTTAATTATGTAGTGCTTTGAATAATACTTTATTCCCTAACCCTTATGCCTATTCGTTTGGAGTAGGTAGGTTGCAGTTTGTAGCCTACCTTCTTAATAAGTTTTTATGTCCGTGTTTACCCATTTAAAATAATTAAACAGGTTGTTATTCTCAAACATCTAGACCTTGAATTTTTTACTTCGATGAGCGAGATAAATATTGTCACTTTTCAGGCGCGAATTAGTTGACCGCTTTTTTAATGGATAATATTGAAGAATCTTAACAACTGATATATATATATTTATTAATGCTAATAATTAAGGAAATAAGACCAGATTTTGAATTGGGCATAAGTTAGTAGTTCTAAAATCAGGTCCTTCAGTAAAGCTAATAGAGTAAATAATAATTTTAGTATAAAAATTATTTTATTTATTATCAATAGCTGTAATTTCGTTAATTGAAAAATTTTATGGATAATTAAGTGTGGGGCTTAAAAATTTAAAGGGATTAAGTGTGATTGAAATGTTAGCTTTATTAATATCCTGATGAATTAATTATGTTTAGACTTTTAGCTAAAATACTTTATATTACACATACTTAGTGGCAATTATGATAATTGAAATTTCTTGATGTAGATTAAGTAGAAAATTGGATTTTTCGAGATATCAGAAAAATGTGACTGCTGCTGATTACTCTGAATTTTAAGAAACAACCACCCTTTGGAGAGAATGATGTAATTACTGTAAATATGAATGAAAGGTCTATAAACTCCTCTAGCTCATTTATTTGAAAATTATGCCGAAAGGGAAAGAATAGATCTACGATTTTTGTTTCATTTTGAGAAGGAAGTGAATTGAATCTTTCGATATAAAATTTCTTGTAATTTCATCATTTAAAACAAAAGGAATTTAGGAGGGAAAAAAAATTAAAGTTTATATATAATATTACAAATTACTTTTTGTTTATTGCTCATCAAAATCACGATAATACTGGTAATCAATTCTGGTCGAAATTGTAAATCTGTCATGTGAATTGGCTGATTTAAATCAAAGATCTAATCTGATCTCTTTTTTTCCAGTTACAGTATATATAAACTTGCCACTTCCCATCACAATCCAAAAAAAAAAAAAATGAATCTGACTAAACACCTGAACGATACAAGTATAATTCATAATGGATTATGATTATTTAAAAGGGATGAATATTATAACCCTTTAAAAAAGGAGATTTTGTGAAAATTTAGTTCGTTGAACAGAATATTAAGTTTATGGTAAGAATATTTAAATAATCTTTTATTTTACTCTTTTTTGAGTGTGATTATTTTACAAATACTTGTGTTTTCTTATCACTTAGTTTTAGGTTATAACCAACATTTGCAGTATGTAAAACGCTTGGTAATAAAGAGATTTGTAGTTGCAAATTTATACCTTCTCGTAATCTAAGGATTCAAAAAAAAAAATTTTTCAGCTAAAGTTGAATAATTAATCGTTGAATAATTTAGTAATTGGTAAGGGAACAAAGGAAATAGAGGAATTAGTTATAGGGAAGAAGATAAGTAAGGGTAAGTATGAATTATTTTTATTCATAGAGAAGAATATTAATTTTTGATTTTTGATTTTTTACGCGCCATTAGGAAAGGGACTATCAACAAAAAATGACATTGGAATAACGGGAAGAAAAACGGTGAGTGAACGAGTGATAACAAATTAAAGGAAATATTTTTTTCGATAATTATTTGACTATTGTTGTTATATATTGTTACCAGCGGCGAGTAAAAACCATCAATGACTTTGGTCATAATCAACAAGCAAATTAGACATATAACAAAAGGCAATGTCGCGTAAGAAAAAAAAATTTTTTTTAACAGTTTAGTATCTCTTAAAAATATAAATTAATTAAAAAGGATTACTTTCTATAGATATTATTCTGAGAAAGAAATAGTTCAAGTTAAAGAGAAAAGTAGATATATTATGAGTTAATTAATGACGAAGATATTTTGGAGTCGGAATATATAATTTCAAATCTATACTTATTTATTACACCATTAAATAATGAACAATTAAAATATTTAATAGAAGTATGGAACATCAAATCCCATACTACTTTGTTTTTCCTTTAATTTTAAAGTTGAAGCCTCCAAAGACCATAGGAAATAATTATAAAAAATGGATCAACAACATCAAATTCCATTTATTTGTTTTTCCTTTAATAAAATTGATCCGAAGAAGAGAAGGTAGTGTTAAAAAATGAAATCAACTATC
>NQWY01002358.1:0-10022 GCA_019425655.1 Rhizophagus prolifer
TTATTATTGATATAAAAAAAGCACAAAATATAAAAATGATAAGAACAAACCTGTTTTAAGTCCTAATAGAATTATTTTAAGTATAATTATCTAACCTTCTGAAAATAACATTAGCAAAAGTAAAAAAAGCAAGAAAATAATAAAAAGAACTTCATTTAAGTTATTTTAAAGAAAAAACTAGCATTAATACATTAAAAAGCAAAGAGAGTACATTTAAAAAAAAATTAAACAAATAAATATTAAGAAATGATCTGCACATTAATTAGCCAGTAAAATATAATAAGTCATGTAGGTGAAATCACCTAAAAATATTAAAATTATACAAAATTATCAGGTTAAATCACCCAGGTGAAAAATTGTTAAATCATCCCAAGTGCAAGTTAGTTATATTCTACTATTAATTATGTTTGCAATAATAAATATTATTTACAAAATTTACCTATTGGTTATTATTTATTACTTAATTACTATTTAATATTATAATTATATGTAATTGCCCATCCTATAAGTCCATCCTATAAATAGTCTTAAAAGTCAAAAACTCTTTCCCGAATTTTTCATTTTTGAAAAATAGAAAATTTTTATCAGTTCTCTTTATTAAATATTATACTTTTATCAAAACTTTCTTGCTAGTTTATACAAATATGAGTTCCTCTAACACTGCCCATTCTGCTCAACACCCAAGTCTCAACCAATGACGCCCTTCTCGTTCAGTTCCTGTTGTTGAAGTTGTGGTTCCTCCTGTTCTTTCTCGTCCTCAACAACCCGTTCAGCAGATACGTTCTCGCAACTCTTCACATGGATGTTGAACCAACAGTCTCCGCTCCTTCTGCGCCTAATATTACTTCTCCTGCTACTGGTTTTCCCCAAGTTCTACAAGGCCAAGTTGTCAACACCTCTCGCCCTGAAATTGGCTCTTTGCCCCGTGACACCTCCTTGAACAAGTCGCAACACGCTTCTGCTAATAGTAATGATGTGGCCGATCAATCTGCAGGGTCTGCACCACAAGGCCGTGGCAAGGACAAAGAAGTTACTATTCTTACTCCTCTGAACGTGAAGCTACGCCTGATTTAGATACTGTCACGTTGCGTGTTTCCTCTACTTATTTTTGGGCTGAGGCTGCCCTGAACCAATTTGAAGCGGTTATTGCCAAATACAAACCAAGCGCCAATTGACTGATGATGTCGATCGCTACTTTTCTGCTTTTACGTCATTTAGTAAATCCTCAATATCTGGGGCTGATGATTGGAAATGGATCCAGATTTGTTTTACTGCTTTGGAGGATCTGCAACAAGCCACTTCTGGCCCTATTGAAAAACTTTCTGGTCTTCTTTTTCACGAATATGATCCCCATAATGCCTGTATCGATGAAAATCGCCATTCTATCTTGGTTACTGATATTCCCTTGTTCATTAAAGACATTCACCTTTGTGGTGCCTTCTCACGTTTTGGTAATATCTCTAAGTGTAAAATTACCACAAAAAAAGCCTACCAGAATGCAGTTATCACCTTTGATTCGGCCGATCTGATTACTGCCTGCTTCTCCACCAATACCTGGTCAGTTCTGTGCTGGGGTTATTGCCTTCGGGTCATTCCCATTGAATTTGATGCTGACATGCGTGCTGCTCATTGTACTTTTGTCACCCTTCTTGCCGGACTTCCCAAAAATGTGAAGGATGGGGATTTGGTAGAACTTGCCCGCCAACTTAATGCCTCTACTGTCAACATTCCTTTATCTCGCAATTCCTACTCGCCAAAACCGTATGCGTATGTCTCCTTTAGCTCAGAAGAGCGTATGGCTTGTGCTATGGAGCAATCGTATGCTTACCAAGATTGCCTTCTCACTTGGCACCTTCCTGCTGATGTTACATCGCTCTGTCATCGCTGTGGTCAGAAAAATTGTTCTTCTACTTCCTGTCCATATGCTCCTTCCCGCTCTCACCCAGTCGTCCTTTTAATTTCAATGACCAGTTGGGTAAATTATACTAATGATTCAAGCCTGCTCAATATCGCCCCAACTGTTTCTTACGCTCAGATGGTGCTGGTTCTGGATTCCGCCCATCTTCTCGCACTTCTTTCCATCACCATTCCCAGTCCCATTCTAACCGCGGCCCAGGTTCGTCTGCTCATCCTTCTTGGCCTTCCACCCTTGGAATCGTGCACACATTCCCCCTTCCAGCGCCAACTGGGATGATGACGCTGTGACTCCTTCTCTTCCTCTTCCTTCTTCCGCTGAATCCTCTATTTGGTCTGATGAAATTGCCACCCTACGTCAAATGGTGAATGATTTGAATAGTCAAATTAGCGAACTCTTGTTATTAGTTCACAGCCATGATGCCCGCCTGGATTCGATTGAACAACATCTGTCCCTTTCCCCAGGTTCTACAGATGAGGCTACCTTGTCCCACCTGAATCATGCTAATAACCGCGATGGATACTGCTAACCTCCGCGCCAATGAAATCACCTTTAGTAACACCACCTCCTCCTTCCCTTCCGCTGATACTTCCTCTCCCGCTTTCCCGGATGCTGATATGTTTGACGCCGGATGTGATGATTCTTTTGACTCTGTTGCTTTGTACTTCCAGCCCATTGCCTCTCATTGTCACCGCTCTGCTCTTCCCGTTCATCAACGTTCTGACTCTCAACCTGTACCTTCCGCCTCTTTCACTGATCTTGCCACCGCCCTCACCCGCATTGCTGACACTCAACGCATTGTTATGGAAAAAATGGACTCCCTAGACCCTCCCTCTAACCCCCATCCTACTGCGATGGACTCTTCCGCTTGCCAGTAATCCCCCCTGCTTCCTTTTACATATCCCTTTTAATGATGGATACAAACAAAAATAATATATATAATATTGTTCCCCCTCCTGCTTCTTTTTCCCTTCCTACTCATCAGTTTAATGTTAGATCGATTAATGTTAATGGTGTTTCTTCTCCTGCTTCTTCCCCTAAACTTGACTTCCTCTCATCCCTAGTTACCGAATTGCAACTCCATTATATTTCTTTTCTTGAAACGCACACTTCCCGCTCTTCTTCTCTTCACCTCCTTTCTTCTTTTGCTAATGCCTACAACTACCAGCAATGGTGATCCCCTAACTCTCCTTTGGATTCTGACAGTGGCATTGGTGTGCTGCTTCATTCTTCTGTTTCAAAATATGTTTACAAATGTAGACGTTGGAGGGCCGTTTACTGTCCCTGTATTTTCAGTTTCCAAGTACCCGCATTTGTGTTATTTCTGCTTATTGTCCCTCTTATTCTTCTCATCACAAAGATACTTTTTTGGCTTTCCTCACGGAATTAAAATTTTTACTTGATGATGCTTTGTCACAGAATATTGCTGTCCTGCTTACTGGGGACTTCAATGCTCATTATGATGAATTTGTCTCGCATTTATGTATTTCCCCTCATACCTTAGTTTCGCACCAGATTTTTGAACTACTTACGCATGCCAATTTCAGGAATCTTGCTCCTACTAATCCTGATGGCATGCTTATCTTGACCTTTCGTACCTCCTCTGCTATGGCCTCCTCTTCTTGCATTGACTATACTTTTCTTTCTCCTTCCTTTCCTCTTACTGTGATCTCCTCTTCCGTAATCAACACTTCAGACTTTAACGCTGCTCATGATTGTGTGCTCGATCATGATTTGTTGTTTACCTCCTTGGACTTTTCTCAGTTGGTTGGTTTCCATCCTGCTAGTTACTTTAAACAGCGAGAATGATTTTGCCATATTTGTGACATTTCTAAGGCTACTCCTGATCACAAATCGGCGTATCAAGCTCTATTTTCTTCCATCCTTCGCACCTTGCGTTCCTCTCCTGCCTATAATCTTGGATTTCTTAACAGCCTGTGGGATCTTTTTTGCAGATGTTTGCTCACCGCGTTATCCTTCTCTCTGCCTCATGTAAATCAGAACCTGTCTTGGAAATCCAAACCTCACCCAGATTTGGTCCCTTGGATTGAATTTGCTCGCTTCCTGGACCATTTGTTAATTAAACTCACTTCCGGTTTGTCTGCTGGCCATTTACGCCACCTCACTTCAGTTTGGACTGATACTCAGGCTCAGCTTGCTTCTCTTTTGTCTACTGTGAATCTGGAATATGATTTGTCTTGCCTTCCCATATTTCTGGACTGTTCTCCTCCCGCTCAATCTGCGACTATTAATCAACTCCTAGCTGTTCTCAGGCCGCTGAAGCGCCTTGTGTCTGCCTCTCTTGTTGTTAGACACAAATTTTCACGTGGCTAAAGGCCATTTTATTGCTTCTGCTTTGAACCTAGAATTTCGTTCCATTACTTTGGATCACGTTCTCACCATCAATCCTGATACTGGACGTCCAGCTCTGCTTCTTGAGCCACGTTCCATTAAGGAAGCTGCTATTCAACATTTTCAAAATTATATTAAACCCGCATCTATCTCTTATCGCAGTATAACGGACCTTCCCCTTCCTGGCAACCGTCTTACGCTCCTCTTCCTCACCTGTCTTGTGATCTTTACTCCTCTGTATTGGCTCCTATTGACCTGAATTGTCTTCACGCTGCCATTGCTTCTCTTCCTAATAAGAAAGCCCCTGGTCCATCGGGCATTTTGTATGAACATTTGAAACTCCTGCCCGACGATGGTTTAGCTATTTTACTTGATTTATGTAATACCTGTCTGCGTTCTGGTGATATACCAAATGAATGGCGTTCAGCGCATGTCTACCCCATTCCTAAACCTCATGAGTTTGATGGTCTTCTGAAAAATACATGACCCATCACTTTGTTGGAAACTTCTCGGAAACTTTTGGTGAAAATTATTACTTCTCAGCTTTCGTCTGTGATGGTCTCTCATCGCTGCCTTCAAGATGATAACTTCGCTAATTTACTGGGCTGCTCTACGGCTCTCCCTATACAACTTTTGGATCAGATTCTCAGACAGCATTGTTTTTCCGATGACTCGCAAGAATTATGGATTGTTTTGCAGAATATTAGCAAGGCATTCGACTCTATACATGTTGCCAAAATTGGCCGAAATTATTTCCGAAATTGAAAGTCCAAAGGCCGAAATTGGCTGGAAATATTTTAGTCATTTGGTCAAATCTGTAATGCCGACTAGAATTATAAAATATTTTCAGATATTTTCGGACATTGGATTTTCAATTTCGGAATATAATTTCGGCCAATTTCGGCAACATGTATATTCGACTCAGTGGATCTGAATATGTTGCGCCTTTGTTTTGAACGTTTATGTTTCCCCCTTTGCTTTGTCAATTTCTTTTGTCTCTTTTTACCCGCCATTATAATCGCGTTCTCACCTGTTATGGTACTACTGATTCTTATCATGTCCGTATTGGTATCGATCAAGGAGAGGTTATCTCACCCTTGTTGTGGACTATTTATATTGATCCCCTTCTTACTCGGCTTAATTCTGCTGCTCTTTCACCTTATGTTCTTAAACCTTTCATTAACCCTTCCTGTTTATCTTCCCCTCTTCCCCCTCCTGTTTCTCTTAACCATCTTACTTATATGGACGATTCTACTCTTATTCCCTCTTCTCGTCGTGGTATGACTCACCTGCTTACTTTATGCCAGGAATTTTATTTTCTTAACAATACAGCTGCCAATATGGCTAAGTATGTTCTGGTTTCTTCGGAGTGTCTGGGCACTGCTGTGGACTTCTCTCTTCCCAGACCCTTTGCGGGTGCTGATGTTCCACCTTTGTCTTTGACTGCCCTTTCTTGCACAAACTCTTTCCGCTTTTTGGGTGTCTGGTTTAATGTGCCTCTTAGTCCGAAGTTTGTGCACTGTCAAATTTCTAATGAATTCTCAGCTATGGCTTCCACGTTGCGATAGAAAAAGCTGGCACCTCAACATCTGGCTTATTTGCATAATGCTGTTCTTCTTCCATGTGTCAACTTCTGCACTTAAGTTACTTTTATTCTGGAGTCAAAATGTGTTCAGTTATCTTTCCCTTTCCATCTTTTGTTTAAATCCACTTCTCATCTTGTCCGTTCCTTTCCTACTGTGGCTGTTTCTTCTCGACATGGATTCAACTTGGTTCCCCCTTCACTCACCTGATGCATTCTAAGGTGAATCTTTTGTATAAGTTGTTGAATGATTCCTCCTCAGCATCTGCGGCCCGGTTGTCCTTACGGCTCTTATTTATTTCGCATATTCTTGCCTGGTTGCACTCCCTCCTTATGGATTCTTCTCTTGCGCCGTTGTGTCCTGTCTTAATGGATTGGTTTTTCAATATTGTCAAATACCTGCGTTCTCTTGGTATTTCTTTCTGATCTGATTCCCTCTCCCTTTCGCGATTTGTTCCTCTCACCCGATTATGCCTTTGCTTCCGCCTCATCAAGCTTTAACTTCTACTATCCAAGCGATTGGTGCCTTGGATCCTCTTCTCACACCGGATGGCTCCTCTTTAGCTTCTTGGCGCTCTCTTCACGCTTTAGCAGTCGTTCCATCCTGTGGCAAAACTCTGGCTTGGTTTTCGCACTTAGCTGGTATGGTCTGTTCCGACCCTTTTGGGACTCTTCTTCCGCAATATCATCCTGCTTTTCGCCCTGCCGTGGCTTCTTCTATTTCTCTTTGGGCTTCACCTGCCACTTCCTTACCCTCCCACCAGATGTTCTGGGCTCTATCCTTTCATGGTCCTTCAGGCTCTTTTGTGTTTGGTTAGGTCCTTCAACAATCTGTGGCTCATGCGGATGATAATGCTGCAGTGCTTGTTCATTGGCTCCCTTCACTGACTTCTTCTTTGGGTGCTTTGACGGCTGCTCCTTGTCCAGGATGTTCTTTATATGACTCCTCTGTCTCCCTTACGGCTTCGCTGCTTAAAAAGGCGCATGGTTTTGCCTGTTTTTTGCGTGTTCGCTCGTCTCATACCTTTAAATTGCTATTGATGACTGGTACTTTGCGGCCTACCTTAAGGATGATCAATATTCTCCCTGCTTGGACTTATTTAAATTGTTCTCTCCTGCTTCTTTATCCGGACTTTCGCTTTGGTTCCCCTTTGCTTCCTACTTATGTTCCTGCTTCTCCTGCTGCCCTTTCCCTTCCTTGCTCTCCAAACTTTAACTATTTGGATGTCTCTTCTCAGGTTTTCTATTTTGTTATTAATGTCACCTCAGTGTCTTCTGTTGCTTCTCTCTCTTCTTCCTCTCTAGGTTTCTGTTAGCTTCAAGTTGACCACCCTACTACTCCTCTAATCGTACAGCAAGCTGTCTATCGTTGTAGCCAGGAATGGCCTTCTGTCACTCGATTGTTACTTCAATCTCTACTTTCTCTCTTAATGTGCGCTCCTTCTTCTGTCACTTTGGACCTTTGTGTCACCTGTCCGGCATTCATTATGTTGTTCTCGCGTCTTGCTGCCTGTGGTCCTTCTGCGTATCTGTGTCCTGCTTCCCTGCGCCATCATAATCACCAATTATGGGCTTTGTTGCTTGGTCTTATGGCATCAAAATCTATCTCTGTTCGATTTTCTCAGGATGATGCTTTGACCTCTTTGCTCAGTCGTGCTGCCGAATTGTGTCAGGATCCTTCAGTGGCTGCTGTCTTCACTCCTCCTTGGTCTCTCTCTGCACTTCCTATCCATTGTTTTTACGGCTCTCACCTGCTGGATAATGACCTTAAAACTTTTCTGGCCCATTTCTCTGATGTCTCAGATATCCTACGCTTATGCTCTCTCTTCTGATTTCCCGAGCTCTCACTGCGTTCCTTTTTTGTTGCAGTGGATTGGGCTTCTACTTTTTGAGCTCTTTGCGCTGGTCTCGCTTACTCCCATGCCGCGTTGAAGGATGCCTCCTTCCTGGTCTTTAAATCTAAACTTTTTCCGCTCTCTTCCCACGTTGGACTACCTTCAGCGACATAAACCTCATGTTTACCCGTCATCTCTGGTTTGTTACAATTGCCACTCTGAAGTCGAAACATTTGATCATTTGTGGATCTGCTCTGGTCCTAACTGGAATCGACTCTCTGACCTTACTTCCCTGATGGCTTCTTTCCGGGATGGCCTTAAATTGGCCCTGCTCGAGCGATTTCCTTCTCTCTCGCCTGCCCTTCTAGTGCCTCTATTTGACTTCGTGTCTTATTTTCGCTTGCCTTTCCCTTCGGATGACCGCTCTACCTTTACTCTATTGCACTTCATCCAAGATTGGATCCCTGCTCCTTTCACTACCTCTTTGGTTTCTATTTCCCGTGGTTCTCCGAATGTCATCTCTAAACTGGTGTGTTCGCATCTGGCCTCCTTGCACAAACAACTCTTTTCTCTTATTTGGAAATGACGATATGACGAGTTTGCCCTCTGGGAAAAATCTTTAGAGATTTCAGCCTCCCTTAAATGGTCCCCTCTTGCGGCTCCTCTTGAGTACCTCGTAATCCCCCTCCACCGCTTCATTCTCTCCCGCAACATTCAGCGATTTCCTCTTGGATTTCAAACTCTATAATTTATGGTCTTCCTGGCTTGGTTTCTCCTACACATGGTACCCTGGATTATGATGAAGCATCGAACAGTTCAGCTCCATCGGCTTCTCTTTAGGCTTCAGTTCGAGGAGTAGTGGGTGTGGTCGATTAGTTTGCCCAGAACTTAGTTTAGTCTTAGATTAGATTGTAGGTTAGAATGGTGTGCTAATTTAGTTTATAGATTAGTTTATTTCTCGTGCGACTAATTGTACTTAGTTCTTGTAATTTCCTGAATATTTATTTGTAGTTAGTTATAAATACTTAATAAAATCTTAGCGTATTGCTGTTTTGCCCCTATAAGTCCATCCTATAAATCATAACTCATAAGTCTTTATTAATTTTCATCAACAAATTCCTTTGACAAATCCTCCACACTAAAATTCATTACTCCTCTTCTGGTTTCTTCAATTTGGAAATTCACCCAAGCCATTCAAAATTTTTGGATGTAATACATCTAAAGTATTTTCAATTAATACTATTACTTGATTATTTGAAATAACAAACCGTCAGTCATATGTTGCTCTTGTTCTTCAATGATTTCATCATCATCTTCTTCATCAGATTCTAATGAATCGTTGATAATAGCATTTATTTCATTATTGTTTAATTTTTCTGATCCTTTTTTTGTACCTTTTCCATAAAATCCAAGTTCAAAGTGAGAATTTGACTGATAATAAGATATTAACTTTGTTATTGATTCTAAACAGTCAACTTCAAGTTGAAGTCGCCTTGTTCACATGAAGCTGAATTTGGATAAATAGAAACTAATCACAATGCAAGATTTTGAAGATAAGGTGGTTCTATTTCCATACTCGTCTACCAAGAGATTGGATCATCTAATCCATCATTATAAGGCTGATCAAAAGGAGCTTCATTGTTTTTATATAATAATAGTTGTGAACAGAGTATGCAAAAAGTTGCTAAATCCATTCCCATGTTTTGAGCAGTTTTTCCAGCAATTTGTATTATTTTTGATCAAACACCAAATTTTAAGCAAGCACCTAAATAAAACACATTAAATATTAATTATGTATACATTGTTACAAAAGTTGACCAACAATGTTTAATTTTCCATTCCTTTTATCAAAAACGAAAACCAGGATGTAAGAAAAAAGTCAACAAATAGTTGTTATCATCAAATTTCTCAAGTCTTACATTAATCTTTGAAATACAATATCCCTTGAATTCTTGATTAAAATGACAAGGCAATTTTTTCATGCTAGTTGCGATGTAAGCCATTCTAAGATAACAATCACTTAAATCAGCCAATCTTCTTTCCAGTGATAGCACAGTATTACAGAAGGAATGCAAGAATCTTTAGATTGCTGAAAAAGTTCTATGAGCAAATAATGGGTTTAATCACTTTAATCCTATCAGTTATTAATTATACAATGATTATAAATTAAAATATTGCAGCCTTATATACTATACCTCTTCAAGAACATTCTGTAATCTTAACATATCTAAAATACTTTTAAAGGTGGTGGTCCACCTAGTTTTACAGTAAGGAATGATCCCTCCACCCTTAGCATTTATTGTTTTGATAAGTTCATGAAACTTAGCCTCTAGTTAAA
>NQWY01002378.1:0-10173 GCA_019425655.1 Rhizophagus prolifer
CAGTACACATGATAAAGACTATATTCTCTAGAAAGTAGCAACTCTTGCAAAGGGGCTCTTACAAGATCAGCCCACTGCTGTGGCGTTTCATAAGGTCTAATAATAGATAAATAATCATATCGCTTTTCTATTTCACCATTTTTTTAAACCGATTATAGTCAAAACCACTGTGTTGATAGTTAAAAACGTGTTCCATATCATATCCAGGACGGAGATTGATAGGTTTAGGAACAGTTTTATTATAAATCTTATCTAATATGTTCTTACCATTTCATCGGACATATCTGATGATTATATATGATTATGTGTAATAAATAAGACTTGTGGCAATTTTATTGATTTATAGCAGATTTAAAGACTTATACCAATTCTTTTATCAATTTATATCTCGATTCACACTTGTTGATCAAATTAATATGCGTAATAATAATCATGCTTTACAATAATACATATAAAAAATTAAATATCGTCATCACTCTTCACTGCACTTATTACGTTAATCTACAAATTAATAAAGAAGATAGCATATGCATCCCTGCATTTTTTTCCTCATAAATACTTGAAAAAAGACATTTGTGAAATTCAAACAAGAAATAGCTAAAGGTGCTGTGCATATTTTCTGATCTGTAGTTTTTTGGGGGTACAAACACAAAGAGTGGACGGTGATTGCCAGAAAAAACATCTATACCCGAATATTGTTTTATTGGTATAATCATAACATGAACCGGAAATATTACATGAAAAAAAAAACATATGCAAGCTCTGAGTTACTTCCTTGCAAATGCATGGTCATGACCGAAATATTATATTTTATTTGCGTTGCATTCAATAATTTTAAATATGCGCTTCTTTTTCGAATAATGTGGAGTTCATCCCTATTGTACGATCATATTCAGAAACTGTGCATTAAATAACATTACATTTATTTGTTTTTGCATAGTATAGCAAATAGCTTATTATTTTATTAATCATTAATCATGTAATCATGTAATATAGAAAGTTACAATCAAGATTAAACTAGCCAATAATATTTGTGAATTTTACATAGCAAATATTAATTACATAGTATAATAATGATCTAATAAATTGGATAATTGACATTCCTCTTCATAAAACTGCTCCTTATTATCAGTTATAATTGACAATCCAAAGTCAATTATATGAATTTCACCTTTTTCGTTAACTAAGATATTTCCTTCCCGAATATCATTGTGAAGGATGCCATCACTATGAATTGCCCTTAATGCTTTGAAAGCCATATCCCTTTGATTATAATTTATCCTATGATGATTCAGAGTAGTACCAACAATAGTTACACACATAAAATAACCCATTCCGTATCCATAATAACCGTAACATACCAATTTTGGAATATATCTTCCTTGAATTCTAACAAGTTTTTTGTAGACGTCAATTTCTTTTCGAATTTTATGCAAAAGGTTAGCATCTTTATATAGATCTATAGCCTTCATAGCAACTGGCTCTCCATGGAATATGGCTTTAAATGTCCTTCCAGTTTGTCCACATCCTAAAATACCCTTAAGCTTAAAGTCTGTATAGCCATAAGTCAGTTCTTGTATTTCCATCCTAGGATTTTGCCTGCTGGAACCTCTGGAACTTCTGGAATCTCCGGAACTCCTACCTGAATCCAAATTGGTTTCTGGTATCTTGTCTGGTTTGTCCTGAAATTACATTAGGATGAGGGGATTCAGGATCAACACTTGCCAGGTTATTTAATAAGTATGCATAAGTTTTAAGTACAGGCGGTGTTGTTGATCCTATCGAAAGCGATTCTGAGATTTTTAATACCGATGGATTATTGCTTGGGCGTTTGAAAAACCAACTGTGTTCATAGCTTGTTAATATACCATATTGCAATCCATCTACAATCATATAGTTGTAAAGCTGACGAATTGCATTTTTTAAATCGCTACTTGCATGACCAATAAACAACTCTTTTATAACACAATCCTTTTTAACTTCAACTTCAATGATACTTTTTTCTGTATGATCATTAATATTAGAAAATCTTTGACAAGTGAAACATGGTTTTCCGAGGCCAATATTTGGATGTTTCGAGAACTCAAAATCTGGTAAAAAGAGCTTGTTCAAAATAAGAAAAATATTAACTTCCATAGCTGTTCCAACGGTATCTTCGACACGACATCTTAAACCTTCAACAAATTGTGGCCTCGTGAATTTTGGCGTTTGATAAAAATCCATCCCAACGAATTATCCTTGTTGGCCAAAGACCACCAACATTTGTTGATCTTAGCGATTGACTAGCATCCTCCGGATAAAAGATGGCTGGTGGAATATATGATAAATATTCTTCTGGATTTAGAAGCCCTAAGAAAAATTGTGTTAAGTAAATACTATGAAAATACTGCAACGAAAGACGTCCGTTGAATAACACGCGAGGCACGTTAAACTATGTTATGATAGAACTTACTTTGTTTGTTTAACCCAGCGATCAAGTTGCCAAGATTCTTAGCTTTTCCATAAACAAAGTTAAAGGGAGGTTTACTAAACTCCTTCTGGGTCATAGTAACAATGTGTTGACCATTAATACTCTGATCACGAAGTATAGTAAAGTCATTCTCTTCAAAATTCAAGATCTTTGTTCGCAAATAATTGATAAGTTGTTCCGTATTATATTCTTCTACTTCTTCGAATGTAGGATCAGTAGAAGTGCTTGCAGAAGTAGACATGATTTGTTGATTTTAAAAGTGATGGGACAAGTGTGCAATAGAAGTTGTACAAGTCAGAAAAAGCAAAAATTTGCAGAAAAAAGGTATGATTTGAGAGTATATATAGGAAATTTATTGTCCACAAATTACTCAGATGATCATCATGATGAATAACTGCGCTTATAGCAATTGTAACAATTTTTCAGATACTGTACATTTAAGAAGCCACATAGAGGAAAATGCTAGAGAAGCAAGTGAAATAATATATTGATGTTATCAAAGAAGGAGGGAGTACGCGGATCCTAGTATCAAGTCATTTCTTTGCTCTATTTTAATTGTTTTTTTCCTATCACTACTAGATTTTTACACCAATACTCTTTCTACACTAGATTTCCAAAATAAATTATCCCATGCAAATTTTCGCATATCTATATCATCCCCACGGCCCCACCCACACAGACAATATAAAATAATATTTCCTGTAAGAAAACTTCTCTGAGATTAGGTAATTTTGAACCTGCAGGATTAGCAATTGAGATAAAAAATAAGACAATAATGTAATATACACTTACCATTACTATTAGGTATTTCGATTTTTTTATCGCACGTACGATACTGTGCAGAATTCGGCAAGTTTGAAGATGCTGATATACTGCGCCAGATCTTTACTGTGAAGTTGCATGTGACGAGATTCATGTGAGTGAGTAATTTCACTGCGCCCATTGTACGCGTAATGATGGTCTGTGATTTTCTCGGCGAAGATCAAAATACTGATATATAACAAGAGCAATATGACCGAAATTTTCATGGACATCTGTAGAGTTGGAAAAAATCGATTAACATCGTGATGTCATGTTTCAAGAAGCTAGTCGAACAATAAATCAACATACCTTATTATTACTTTATGGATTATATGAGTTCGCTTTATCAAGTATAATTCCCCAAATTTATTAGTAAACAGGATATTAATGATGTAAATATTGGTAAGTTTGATTAGTTTGAATATTTCACTTGATTTTTTGTTTTACTTATACAAGGCAGATAAAAAGATTCACTAACTAGGCCTTACCTTTTCATATAATTCGCAGTGGGTCTAAGATCTTTAGGGGAAATTTTCGTTAATACGACAAATCCAATTAGCTCACGCAGGTAACCCTCAATCAATATACTTGCCGAATTTTTCACCAGTTATGGTATATACTAATTCAGTAAATGCTTTGAGTTCGTGATGATCAATAAGAAGAGTCGACGTATATAAAATATGGTAGCTACACTTGCTAGGGTCTGATGATGTAGCGATTACCAATCCTCTGAGAATATCTTCCCAGCTACAATCAAGAATTTGATACAAAGCTCTTATGAAAGATAAACAGATTCAAATGAATACTTCTTGTGCCTTATTAATTCCATTTGCTTCCATATCTTTTTGTAAAGCATCTATATCGATCATATCGATCACAGCTCTTAAAGGTTTTTGACCATTAATACATTCATGAACGTCTTTATTAGAATTATTGTTAAAAGGAATGATTTAAATATGGATGAAATCGAAATTTGGAAGAATTTGTTGAAATGGTGTTTCATTCAATAAAATATTAAGAATGATCCATCAAAATGGAATAAAGATGATGATATTACAAAGATTGAGAGGGTAATGTTCAGATTTATTCCTTTGATTCGATTTTATGATATTGAACCTACAGATTTCTTTTATAAAGTTTGTTGTTATAAAGATATTTTGCCACAAGATTTAATTTATGATCTTTTAGAATTTCATATAGTTCCTAATATAAAATCTAAAGCTAATTCAACATCAAGAAAACCAAATTTAAAATATCAACTTGATACAACTTTGATTGAATCAAATCACATTCCCATTTTTGCTTCATGGATTGATAAAAAAGAGTCTACTCATTATATTATAAAAAATATTCCTTATGATTTTAAATTATTATATTGCTCAAGTCAGGATGGAAATGACACTAGATCTTTTCATAGAAATTGTGATAATAAAGGAGCTACTATTTGGATAGCAAAAATAAAAAACACTACCCAATTACTTGGAGGGTATAATCCACTTGATTGGAACAAAGTGGTTCTTGGAAAACTACAGCAGATAGTTTTTTATAAATGGAAAAAATATTTCTACTGCAAAAGTAAGTTATGTTAATATTACAAATCTTGCGGCTTTTTGTGGCGATGCTAATGGCCCAACTATGGGTAATTTAAAAATAATTGGTCTTACAATAATGATGATAATGGAAATCGCTATCCTAAAATAGGAATCCCAGCAGAATTTGAAGTAGAAGGTTATGAAGTGTTCCAAGTAATTAAAAAATGAAAAAAAAAATGAAAATTTATAAATGAATTTTTCATTAAAAAAAAATATTCTTTCTGCTGCTTGTAATAACCATTTCTTGTGCATTTAAGTGAGATTAATTTTTATAAGAGTTGAATTTAATTTGATATTATGAAAATGTTAAGTTTATTCAATATTTCACATATACATCTAATAATTATTAATTATTATGCTATTCATGGAGTAATGTGTGTATCAAAATTGAGCTTTAAATAGTTGTTAACAAAATATCATCAGTCCATCAGCAAAGTTATAGAATAATTATCAGAAAATTTGTTAAACATAAGCTATTAAAGTATTAATTACTAGAAAGTTTATCATTTATTTTTTTCAACTATTTATAACGCCTTTTTTATATTTTCCTGGCTAAATTTATTACCATTACCAAAAGCTATAATTCATACGATGACATGCTCAAGGTAATTTACCAAATGAAAAAAGGAAATTGTTTATTACATAAAATGGCCAACAATTATATGTATTAATGATGTTCGAAAAAATTTTTTTTCTCACAATTTTTTAACTGAATGATTTTTATTTTATATCGCAACACAACTTTTTATTTACTATAAAAAAATGATAATTGTTTTTGCTGTTATGTTTATTGTTAATTATTCTACGTAATCATTGCACCTGATCCTAAAATTTCATTGGCCATACACGTGGCGACGTGGCGTGACAGACAGACATTGCATGGTCTTGAGTGTGCTTGAAAGTCCTACGATACGTTTAGGACAATTAAGTTTCGCTTATTAATGTCAGTATAAATATAAAAAACGTACTAACGTATATAACCTGTATATCTCAATTTCTTTCCATTATTAACACTTTCGATAGGAATACAGAAACAAAATATTAACCTTTTACAACAAATAAGAGACCCTTCTTTAAATCCATTCAAAAACTTCGAATCTAAATAAATCATAATTATTGAAGGAATAATTTTTAATTATACCTTTTACTTTATATTTTTCGATTAAATTAGCTAATTGTTGTTGTTCTTTCAAACTAACATCATGATGACCACTTCCTAATTCTAACAATATAGTATTCCTATTTTTCCAACTTTTCCAATTATCAAAAAACAAATTAAATTAATTGGTGCTTTCTCAGCTAAAATAATAAACAATTTGTCCCAACTAAATGCATCATCATATATGTAAATAATTAATCCATCTAAAAATTGACAATTAATTAATAAACTTTCAAAATTTGAAATTATTGAATTAGAAACTTCATACGACATTATTTTAAAATATCTGAGATTTGGACAATTTTTACAAATTGATTGAATAAGTTTATCACTACCAACACCATAATCATTCATACTAATTTCAGAAAGATTCCCTTTCGTGCTTTCAATTAATTTTATTGAAATTTTAAATGGAACTTCTTGAACTTTTAGGATTTCTAAATAAGGTAATGACAAATTCTCTAAATAATTTTTAACATTCGAGTCCTCGAAATATGGCATATCAATATGTAGACTAAGTAAGTTCACAAAGTATGAAAGAAATTTTGCGGAAATTTTCCAACCAATACTTAAATATTCGATATTGTCTGCATGTTTAATCAATGATTTTTCAAGGGTTTTGTAAAAAAATGATCAGAATAACTGAAAAATTGATTAAATGGAAGCTATATAAATCTTCTTGTATTTCAATTAATTTAAATAACTCATGCTCTTCACCAGTAACCCCACTCATAACTGTTAATTTTATTTCATTAATTGATTTGCATATTCTAGCTAATACTTCTAAAATATTTTGAGCAACATCAATATGACAATGAAAGGATCTGAGTCCTGAAAAACAAACTTCAGCTCCCGGAATAAGGTGTAGTTGATAATCAAAAAAACGTGGAATTAAAAGATAAGTAAACTTTGTATTTATGTTGATGAATAATTTTAATATCTCGCTTACTATAATAGGCATATTGGATTTTTCAATTACTTTTGAAGTAATCATATTTTCTAAGGAATTTAATTCCAAATATCTACAATAACTTATATAATTAAATGAAGGTTGCTTATATGTCTCCGTAAAAAGATTAATTCCATGGCTTTTCAAAATGACTCTTGATTCTTCAGATAAATGCATGAGTATAACTTTAAATAATTTACTCATTGCAGATTTACTCGTTGCAGATATTTCAATTACCCAAGGACTTCTCCATAAAATTGGTACCGTTGTTACACACCAAGTTCTATTAACTAAGAGACATGAGTAGAGGGATTTTTTATCATTTATTAATTCTTCGAATATTAGGAAAAGTATATCTTTATTGAACTGCAACACCAAAAGAAAGAAAAGACAAGAATATTTTATCTGGATTAAAAAAGAATACATTTGTAGCCTATTTGGTGTAGCAAAATATTGTGAGACTTCGAGAATGATAATTTGCATAGAATGATGCGTAGATCATTCCTTTTTTGCAACATTCCAGGGCGTAGAGCTAATAATTTGTTTGACTTAACCCTTGCATGATTTGTAACCAAATACTAAGAGCCGATCCGCCTATAGTCGGCAGAAAATTACATCATAAATTCGGTCAAATAAACATGGTAGCACAATGAACTTGTGATAAACTTATAAACAGTAAATCGTATAAATTTTATAGCAGAATTAAGCACCAGAACAACAATTTTTGACCGTGAGGCGTGAACTAGGCGCATGGTTATCAACGTTTCGACTTTTCGTGTTGATTATTACTCCTTGGTCACATGATTTCTATTTTTCCAACTATCAAAAAATAATTTTAAATCTTCCAATTTAAATGTCCCAGAATAAACTAATTGGTGATGTACAAAAATTGTTATAATTGAAAATTTTTATTAATATTTAAAGATTTTTAAAATACTTCGCAAAAATTAATGAATTGTTAAATCTGTAGTTTATTGGAAAAAATAATTTCAGTTTTTTTGCTTTATGTTAAAAACAATAATTTTATGCATATAAAGATATAATTTTATTTCGATTATAATTAAATAAGTTATTTTTTAAAAAGGGAATTTGTTTTTAACGCACCATGCATATTATGCACTCCTAAATCCTAATGATTGGCTGTGGGAGTGGATTAGGTTAGAAAATTTGTCATGTGTGACACTCCTTCCTGTTCTCAATTCTTACCGCTTATTCTGAGGACAGAAATTTTAATGCTAATAAAAAGTTTATTTGTCACCGTTATATAACACCATGCTTTTTGTGCAAGTGCGTAGAAAAAAATTCCTTTTAAAGGATTTTAAATTTTATAAATTATTTTTTAAAATTTTTTGTATTCACTAGGATATTAAGTGTTGGGATAATGAGTCAGGATTTTGAATTTTCGGAATGATGATTTGTCAGGATCGTGAGCATTAGGTTTGTGTTATATCAGTATTCTTATCCACCCAATTAGATGGACGTCAATTACACTCTGGACAATGGTACACACATAGAAATAATGCCGGATACAATTACGACAACACTATAATTTTCCTCTTATTTTATTCTTATCTTTTTCAATCTCTTTATTTATTTTCACAGTTATTATTTTCGTTATTATAAAAAGTTCTGTTCCTTCAATTGCTCAGATTGAAGGTTTTTTTAGTATAGTTCTTTTTTTTATTTTATCTGACGGTGGCTATATGCTACTGTGCATAGTATTATCTTGGCGTAATTTATGATTTTGAAATAAGTATATAAATAAAAAAAGATTCTTATCGTACGAATAATTATTTAATTTATCAAGCAAAAAATTATTAAACCGACCCACGTTTAAAATGAAATTATATCATATCTTGTGCAACGTAAAAGACTAAAGGATATTTTTGTATAATCGCAGCATGTCAAATAAATAGGAGTTGTTGGCTATTTTTAGTTTAATTTTAACTGGATAAGCCTTAGGCTGAGTACAAATTATTTTTAAGGAATTTTTGATTACAGGAAATTGGTTTTGTTAATAAAAGGTAACCTAAAATGAAAAGTTGCCCAAGTATATGGATGATTATTGACACAAACAAATTCTTAATAAAATTTTATTTCTATTATTCCCGAACATAATAATTTCAATTTATCGATACTATAATAATACATTTGGCTAATGAACAAAATAATGTGAAATTTTGCTATTACACTCGTGAATCTTATTAAATTTCTTCAAATACGTTATAAAAATACGACGACTGAATTTAGGTTCGAGGCAATTACTTCAGTATAAGGTATGGTCTTACTGTAACAAAGAATTTTCGATAATAATACTTGCTTTTCTTTTTAAAAATTTACTACGCCTCAAAATTTCTTAGCGTTAATAATTCGGCGGTTAGATAAAGAAATCTAAGCCTACAACAAAAAGAAAAAATATCGTATTCACGATTTCGTTGTTGTAAATAGAAAATTCCTTTGAAACGCTAATGTTTAATTTTTTTCTAAATGCGGTATTTGATTTCTAAACTCTAATAATCCATGCGAGCTACTTCGAAAAGCATGTTTTTAATGTTTTGAATGATAAGCCTCAAGCCATCTGAATATCACCTATTGTTTTTTTTGAATTAATGACAGCATATGATAGTCATAATCATTTACGAAAGATTGTTCACTTTTGTTTATGTCGCACGAGTTTCCGATTTTCCGATAGAAATTATTAAAAAAAAAAAAATTTATGGGTAAGGAAAAGTGTACCAATCAGGAAAAAGAAGGTTTTTTTTAGGAAGTAGCGTACCAAAAAAAAATGAATCTACTAAACTGATAAAGTATTATCATTCCCGATCAATATATCTGAAAAAGGTGATTTTAGTTAGAAAAAAATTTGTACCAATGAGAAAAAGGTAAGTGAATAAGCTTAGCCATAACCATTAACAAAAAATAAAAAATTTACTAGACTAATAAGGAAAATCATTCTCAATCAGTATATCTATTTCGGTTTAGTTCAGGAAATCTTGATAATCCTTAATTAAAAAATTTAAAGTTGTTTTTAGATCTGAAACATTATTTTTTTAACTCAAATAGACTTAAACTTTTTCTAATTTTAGAATTAAAATAGAAATTTGTTTGGAATTTGAATTCCGACTTTGCGTCATTTTAATGATCTTCGTACGTAATTCGTAAAATCTTTGTTTTATTGTACGAAAAGCTATAAATACCCCAC
>NQWY01002380.1:0-15144 GCA_019425655.1 Rhizophagus prolifer
TTTTTTTTGCTTGTTCTTTTTATATACATTATTTCAGTAAAACTAGCTAAAATAACCAGTTTTTAGAAATATAAGGCAAAAAATATTTAGTACTAATATATTTTTGTTCATTATTTTCAATGATTGGTTTAAAAAATTTTCTAGATAAGAGAAATCTTAAATCATCCAATGAAATCAAAAACCACATATATACTATTTTTTACATTAGAATGCATATGTCTTTTATTTCAATTACTAATTATCTGTCCTTCAGTTAGTATATTTATAATTTATTAAACAATATATATGTCTATTTTTTCTCTTACAATCATATATATATCTTTATCTTTAATTATTATTAAGAATTTTATAAATTGTATTTCCAATATGAGAATCAATTATTTGCAAATATATTGTTTTAGGATTATTATCTTGTAAAAGTAAATATTTTATTTCTTTTAAAAGATCAAGCAGTTTATTTTCAGTAAGTATTTAATGAATTTTTCAGAATTAACTACTAGTTCATGATGATGATAAGGTTTTTGATTATTGTATAGATGATATAATTCTAAAATTACCCAATATGGAAAGCATGACTAATGCCAATAAGATGAATTTATTTTAGCAATATTATATGTATCAATCACTATAGCTAAAAATCCCACCTTTTAAGACTGATATATTCATAGTAAACATGGGGCCTAAAACCTCCATAAGGATTTCTAAAAGTTTTGGGTTTCAGAATATACGAATCGAAACCTCATCTGAAACCCTAAACTATTTTCAAAACACGAAATAAATTCTGAAACCTGAAACTGGTTTCAGTTATTCCAAAACTGATCTCTGATATCCTGAAACTGATCCCGATATTCCAAAACTAAACCCAATTTCTGAAACTAAACCCAATTCTCAAAACTCATTTTTATCATATAAATTGAATAGATTGTCATTCAGCATATTATATATCATTGTATCTAAAAAAAGAGATCGATCATATTGATAATCTTGAGACTTTAATTTTCAGTTTAAAAAATGTCGGAGAGTATGCCTTCAAATTCAAAAAAACAAAGTCTGCAAACTACGGTGGACGTCCAAAAAAGCCTATATGGAGATTTTTTAAACAAGGAGATAAAGTGGATAAAGGGCATTATGTTGCAACTTGTTTGGCTTGTGAGCAGACTTTTAGACCTGAAAAGACAACAGCGATAGAAAAACATATAATTAGTAATTGTTTAAAAGTAGACCGTTCGATTCGTGAGGCTGTCATATATATGGTGGAGGCACGTGAACGTAAAATATCTTCTGGTACTAGTATTAAACGTCAAAATAATGATGATCAAACTACGTTGAAAGATTTTTATGAAAATTCAGATTTAAGTAAAGAACGAAAAGAAGATATTAATACAGCTCTTATCAAGGCATTTGTATATTATGGTTTACCATGGCGTCTAGTTGAGCATCCATTTATTATTGAATTGTTTAAGTAGCTTAGATCAAATTATCATAGTCTGCCAGATAGGAAGACACTTGCTGATAATTTATTGATACAAGAAATTTTACAAGTAAATACAAAGTTATATAGGTTGCTTGAAGAAGAAAGTAATTTAACGCTAGGCAAATATATGCAAAAAAAGTTATATTAAACTTTAATATTAGAACTTTTTAAATTTTACTAAATTTAATTATTTTCTTTTGAATTTTAATTAAACCTTGGATAGTTGGACGAGTCCATCAGGCAAATCTTTTTGAAACTTTGTTATTTATCTTAGTAATGGGCGGGTCATCCTTTGGAAAATTAGTGATTTTTCAAGTGAAAATCATACTGCAGAATTTCTTGCCCGACAAATACAGTTGATTATTGAAGAAATTGACGTTCAAAAATTTGCAGGTATTGTAACAGATTCTGGATTAAATGTTCGTTCTGCACGAACTTTAATTTCTGGAAGATTCCTGCATATACTTAACATTCGATATATAGCGCACTCATTGAATCTCATTACAAAGGACTTGATTACTAAACATGCATTTGCAAAAAAAATTATCCAATGGTGTACCATTATTATAACATATTTTAAAAAGTCCCATAGACTTAAAGAACTATTAGAATTAAAAATTTTAGAAAAAAAAATTGGAGGTGGAGGATTAAAAACATATTTGGATACTAGATGGACAACTGTTTATGAAATGTTAAATTCAATTTCACAGCTTGAATTATGTCTTAAAGAGGTAGAGTTGTGTTAAATATTTATTAGGTTATTAACAAAAATCCTAGCATTATTACGAGTGAAGCTGTTAAAACAATTATTAATCAAAAACGTGATTTTTTCAACGATGTCTGTGACTTAGCAAATATTATGAAACCTATTAGGAACGCTATTCTTGGTCTTGAAAGTAGTAGATCAACGCTAGCAGATTGCTATTTTTCTTTGGCATATCTTGATCAATCAATTAACAAAATTCCTAATGAAAATGAAAATGCAAAGTTTCGTCAGCATGCAATAAAATCTTTTAATGAACGTTTTAAAATGTATGATTTTGATGAATATCTTTTATCATATTATATTTATCCTGGTTATAAAGGTAAAAAAATATTGATATATTATATTTAAATAATGATAATATAAAAATTAACAATTTTCATTATTAATAATAGGTTTTAGTGTAAAATCAACCCAATATTAAAGGATTCAAAGCACAGCTGCATATATTTGGCAACAAATGGTAAAGATTCCTAACATTGCTGCTTACCTTAAAAAATATAATCATTCCAAAAAACAATCTGCAGAAATGCTTCTGGCACAAATTGGAGAATTTCATTTACAAGCAGCACCTTACAATACACCATATACTTCACAAGTAAATACGCCTCTTAGCTGATGGAAAATGTGCACACTTACTCCACTCTATTTGCAATTACTTGCTACAAAATTATTTTCAATTATTCTGCATGCAGCTAGTTGCGAGAGAATTTGGTTAATTTGCAGATGGGTAGTTGGAAAAAGGAGAACATGATTATTAACTGATAATTTAGAAGCTATAGCAAAAATCCATTCCTATTATATAGCCAATAGTAAATCTGAATTACCTAATTATAGTAAAGATCGAACTGCTGATGAACTTTGCACAATTTTAAATGATGCTCATCTTTGTGATGATGAAGAGGAATATGCTAATGATTATAACGAAGAGAAAATGATAAAGCTGATGTCAAATCCAACTATTAACGATGATTGTAAACAAGTTCCGTCTCAGGATTTAAAAATTTTAAATGTGCTTGATTTGGATTCAATGTTTAGAGATGATTTAGCAGATAAAGAATTAGAATTAGATAGACTTGATGATTTTATTCAAGAGTTAGATGAGGAAGATGATTTTGATCCAGATTTATTAGTTCAAAATTTTAATTCATAATTAATATATTTCATGTAATAACGTTTAAATTAGTATAGTATTAATATAATTTTATGTGAGAACATTTAAATTAGTATAGTATTAATAAATTAGTATAGTATTAATATAATTTTATGTAAGAACGTTTAAATTAGTATTAATAATTTTATTAAAATTAATAAAATTCTATAAGGTTTCGGTTATATTTTGGTATATAAGTTTCGGGTCAGTTTTGGGATTTGGGATTCAGAAAATAAACATATGTTCCAAAACTAAGTTTCGGTATATACCTAAACCTAAAGAGTTTTAAGGGGTTTCAGTTTTGTGCCCCATGTTTAATTCATAGTTTTACAAAAAGATTTCTGGTGAAGATGTGACCAATCAAAAGTCTAGAAAATATTCTTTACATCACTAAGGAAAAATCATACAATATTAAAATTAGATATGTACAGGTAGGTTTATTACCCACATTTTCCCTTTTTTAATATATTGAAGATATTAATAATTAATTATTTCTTAGAATCTGGCACAATTTGAAAGTGCATACATTTCAAATAAATAAGAAAAAAGTGGATCAAGCATTTGGGAATTGGGAATGATATTTAACTACCTATATGGTGTTATATCAACAGGAACAGAATAGCATTTTATTATGTATACTCCAGATGGTATTTACTTCACAAGTGATAGTGAGTACCAGATTAATCTTACAAAGTCTGCTGTTAAAGAAAACCCTAGATTACTTTGAAGCAATATGAAAAGAGTAGTAATAGGTATTATTGTTAGGCTGTTAAAAGTGTTGATAGTTCAGTTTTCCAGCTAGCAAGAGGGCTAGAATCAAAAAATTTATCAAAATATAATATGTATTACAGGCTACATCCCAAGCTTTGTATTTGTTTTTTGCATGTATTATATAATAAAAAATTTTTATTGGCAATTTTCCAAGACCAATTTGCCTTGATCATATACTAATGATGTTCTGATTATTTGAGAGCATGTACACTGCGAAAGCTTTGGAAACAACGGTTGCAAAGGTGCTAATACAGAGTAAGAGCCCTTAATTTGTGATCAGTAAGTTAGAGATCTGAGATTATTCTTATCACTGTGGATCCTTAGTGTGTAAGAGCCATGCAATGTACACTCTAATTTTGGAATTCTCGTTCCAATGACCCTAATCATTTTAAAGTTTCGCACATAATAAAATTTCACATTGATTAACATAAAATTGAGACATATATACTTGGCAAACGTTATTTTATTAAAAATCTGCAAGCCGAATTTAGTAATTTATTTAGTTACAAGGTAATATCTTTGATGTACATTTAAATTTTCTACAAATATCAAACTATCGTATCAAATAATATCAATATATTCACTGAATAAAGGTTTTCGTTACTCTTCCTTCTCTTAAAAAGTCATTATTTTTATTCCTATATATCTTGCGAGACGCATCTTTCGAGTATTTAAATTTCCATTTGACGGCAGGTTATAAGCGGCGAGTAATCCATTAATTTCGTCAGTCGTAGCGTTCCCTAATGCTTCAATGTCCTGCGGGAAGTGAGGTGGAATGTTTCCTGCATCCGTTAATAGTACTTCAATATCAGCATGGCGGTCACGAATTGTTGAATTACTGACTCGCGCCACATTTCTTTGTTCCTCTAAAAATAAAAGAAACAGTTAGGAACGTTTCTAATGAAGGATTAAAATAGGCTCGTTCAAAAATAATATACATACGATTGACTAATTGCAGTTGTAATTGCTGTTGTAATTGCTGAATTTGTTGTGGGATGTCGTTGACTGTGTTAGGAAGGTTTGTAATTTCAGTTGCTATTGTTTGAAATGCATCAGCCATACGTTGAACGTTAGGTTTTGTAATTTTAGTTGCTATTGTTTGAAACGCAGCAGCCATATTTTGAACATTAAGTTGTTGCTCCACTGTATCTTGCTCTTGCTCTATTGTATCTTCTTCCATTGTATCTTCTTTATCTTCGTCCATTGAATTATCAATAATGAATTAGAGTAAGGTAGAAGGTAGACGTATATGTTGTATATTTATATTAAAATTTGTTGGTGACAACGCGAATAAAATACGCGTCCAAGATGATATTCTTGATCTTGATCGGCAAGATCTATTGTCACGTGACATGAGTCTGCTAGAAGAGTGCTAGAAGGCTATGTACCTTCTTTTATCACTAAATGCACTACTAACAATTCTTTTCTCATAATAGGTAAATACACCGTTGAAATCTCAGATCGGGGTAAAAAACCCATGGCTGTGTTATATCATAGGCTGCCATCAAGTGGTATTATTTACGTGATGTATTATTGATATTGTTTCATCATATAACCAATCTTAAGCTGTAATAATAAATAATCCAGTCCTTTTGAGAAATCATCAGGTTGAGTTCTGAAGGTTTCTGAGATGTTGTTTTTGAATGGTAGATAAGCTTCTTTTGTGGAAAAAGGGGGTGGGAATGAGAAAAAGAAGGGCGAAGAAAGAAATTTTTGGAAAAATCTTCACATGATGTTTAGAAACGTAGGAAATAAGGTTTTCATAAATGTTTTGAAATCTTCACACATCTTATCCATATTATAATAAGACTTGAAGTTGCAAAAGTCCTTTGATGTGAATATAGTAGTTTTGATAAAAGTCAGTAAAGTCCGAAATAGTTTTATTGTAGTTTTCTCTCCATAAGTTTCACATGAATTGTTATTTTTATTTCTTATCATCATATTTTTTTAATCGTCTAAAAATTTATACACATCCTGACAAAACCACATAACAAAAAAGTAAAAAAAAAATAAGATGAGGAACGAAACAAGCAAAATCTTTGACATTTTTTTCTACTTTTTTTTTATATATTTTTTCGATTGTCTGTTCGCCTCTTATCACTTTCATGATTAGTATTATTTTTCCGCTATTTATTTTGTACGAATTAATCGTGTGGTAACTTTAAAGTATGATGTTTTTCTGTGGTCTTTATTTACTGGCAAAATCGAATGGTTTTTAATAAAATTTTTTTATCATAGACAAGAAAAGAAAATGCAATCCACCAGACTTCAAGCTTTCTGTTCATCAAATTTAAGTAGAAGTCAAGGTGAAAATACGAAGACTCAAGCTAAGACAGTTGTCACTCGATACTATCCACATATCTCATCTTCAAACATGAGTTTGATGTTGCAAAGAGCACTAAGGAAAAATGGAAGAAAGAACTTGAACATTGGTTTAACTTAATCGAACCCAAATTTGAGAATGATGAAAATGGGGATGAAATTTACCATGTAGTAGATCCCGACATTGTTGTTGAATGGAACGAAGCTGGTTTGGCTCAACGAGGAATACTTAAGGCTGCTGTGATTGGTGGTATGTTCAAAAATAATTAAACATTATTCTTATTCTTTTAAAATTTATTCCGATCATATTTTAATTTGAACAGTTATTACTGGCCATTCGCCAGTATATTGATCCTGATTATATCATACCTGGAAATAAACTCGGGTCTATTCTCTCAGATTCAATATTGTGTGTAGACGGTAGTGATCGCTCTCATCAAATTTTTTTTCATGTCATTAAAAGGCTTACCTGCAAAACAACGCTCTAACACACCTTCATTAGGTCGTGTGTTTTGGGTGACCTCTCCTAAAGCAAATGTTTTACAAGTCGATGAAGCTTTAATGTTTTTACCTTTTAAAAACAACAAATTTATAAAACGAATAGTATCCATGTAACAATCAAGGTATTATTCAAGTAATAATCTTATTGCACATTACTTCTGTAACGCTAGTCGAATAAAATAATGATATGATATTTGCTTGTAATAATTGTAAAGCTTCATTGAAGGTTTTTTTATACCATTTTCCGAAACTTAAGAATTCGAAGCTAATAGTGTCATCCTCACCTTAAGAAATACAATGGGACCCGAGAAATACAATTTTTAGTTATTTTCCCACGCAACCTCACCCTAGATATTACCTACTGAGGCTACAGATAATTAAAAATTAATTATTCACATCATGTAACACGATATATTCGCATTTTTATTTATTAATGATTTATTCCATAAATAAAGCATTACTTCCTGTTAATAGGTCGTTATCTTGGCCATTATTTTTTACATATATACCTTGCAAGAAAAGCCCTCGACGCGTTACAGGGTTTATATAAGAATGTACAGAACGGGGTTTTTATTGTTTTACACCTATGATGCAATTGGCCGATCACACGGCAGGTATGTGCGACAGAATATAATAATTGCGTCTAAGAAAAAAAAAATTACTTGCCCAATATTTTTTCTCTCGTCATTTTTTCATACTATATCTATTTACTGATGAATGATAACCAAACATATTTTAAACATATCCTCCGTTCTAATAACCCTGGCAGTCCTATTATCCATTGCAAGAGCAAAACAAGTTGTTCACGAAACGCTAAAACAAGCAAATAATAATTCATATAAAAATTTGCTTAAAAAATATGAATAATTTGAGTCTATTAGGTTCGTATGACTTATCACGTTGTTTTTCGATAATGTGAGCCTTTAGGCATTTTTTAATTAAATATATTATTATATTACATTAGGAGAACAATCAAAGAATGCAACCGACATCCATGCCATAATTTTGGTCTTTGGGGTTGATACAGAGGTTCCCATAAACGTTTAAACACTTATGTCGATCTGTTGATAGTGATCAAACCAGCTGATAATGCAAAATGGAATCAAATAGTCGCATTATTGCAAACCACGGCCAACAACAGGACGGTTTATTTTTGAGTTCAAGAATAAAAATGTTAATTTCTTGGATTTGCAAATTAGTGGTATGTTTTCGCAAATCAGGTAACAATTATAAATGGGAAGTGATGGAACGAAGGGCAAACAAAATTGAATCAATGTCAATAAGTAAGGTGCGTCAATTGAAATGTGGCAATGCAGAACAATTCGATAAAGTCAGGATTCTAGGATATTTTCAATGATGCCCCTAAGCAACTCTTCAATTATGTTCACAATTTAAAAGATGGCTCTCATGCCTTTGCATTTGTTGTGATTACGGTTGGTTCAAGAAAAGTAATATGGGAAAGATTAATTAGCCAATTCTATCTGTATCTTTTATTTGAAGCAACGGTTCGGAGGGGAAATAATCATATATATTAGCATAGAATAGCAAAGCGCCTTGATTATTAGGCTGTTATGTATTATGGGTAATACCCAAATTTTGTAATTTATTTTGGCGTGTACAACACACTATTATTGTATTAATAAAAGTTTGTGGGGTTACAAAATAAATTCATAATCATGAGGATATATACTAATTAGCTGACTTTTTTTTTACAAGTCAAAAAATCAATTTTAAAAATTATAATTTTTGTTTTTGTTATGTAATATCAGATTAACATACGCAACGTTAGGATGTCAAGAAGATACTTGTAAAATTGTACAGATCAATCAATCCATGAATATCTAATAATTCCAAATACTTACTTTGTCCATCTCGTTAATTACACTTACTACCCAATACAATTTGGTATTGTAACTCACGACAAACTATCACTACTACAAATTAATGAATAATCTACACATCCAATCAAAAAGGTTAAAAATCCAAGCCGAAGTTCTAAGATAGAAATCGACTTAGTAAAATACAATGTATTCCTTTCCAGTATAATATGAAAAACCTAGTAATTCAGTCATATCTAGAAAAGATAATTGAGATTTACCATCTCCACATTGTTAGTTCTCGTATGTTCATCCCCGGTTTAAGGTCTAACCTGGAAGGAGAAGCTTGAGCAAAAAATTACTCTACTGTTTTTATAGTATCTTCTTCACACGCTCAGAAGATCACATCACTCCACAAAAACTATTGATTTCCACCAATCACTCAGCAAAACAAAAAACATAATGCGATTTCGTTGCAGTATCCACTATTTTTTTAGCAAGAATATTTTACTTGCAACAAGCTATCGTTTCATAACGTTAAAAAAATCTCCAGTCATATGTTGATATTATCAGGTATTTCTTAATCACCTTGCTAATTACTTTGCATTTGGCATGTTTTCAATATAACAAAAGTCCATGGCTACAGCGTAAAAACAATCAAGATTTCATGTATTATTTATTTAGAAGGTTTTATTTTATATTAATATATAACGACGAGGCAATCAATATGGATTTTTATTAGTTATATAAATAAGTTTGTACAATAATAAACGTACACTTTCCACATATGTCAAGATACCCTGCCAAAACTTGTTCGCATTCTGATAAGTTTCAGCACTACATAAGAGATTTCAACTTTCACATCTACTAAACATCCGTTACATTTAGGACAGTTACAAGGAGCCATTCTTCTGCTATGTGAATATGTAATTGAAGTTGATTCTTCAAACTCTTCATCTGGTATACTAGAGATTGCTCTACTTGAAGGACGAGTTGGTAACAAACAAAACAAGTTTGGCAAGTAATTTTAATTCCTTCACTTATTTTGCAAATAGTAAAAAAAGAATTAATACAGTAAATGCAATGAATATTTGACGAAAATCAGGTTTAATAATATCCCAAAATTTTTGAAATAATAATTGCATCCTTATGAAAAGTCTTCTATTTGGTTTTATTAAATGTTTTTGAATATGGCTCTATCATTAATTTTCAAAGCTTATCCAGTCTGCAATCTATTGAGAATATTCTAACATAATGTGAAAAGCTTTTATACTTGAAAGGTTGACTTAAGTTCTTTAGAATCATTTTCCTAATATCCTTTCTTAGATTCTTAAGTGTATTCTTGAAGATTTTTTTATTTGAAAGTCAGAATAGTCATCAGCTTATAATGCGTGATGTATTCCTAAAAGTTTCAGAATGTAAATATCAATTATTAACAAAATCACTCTACTATATGGGGTCTACAATTATAAATTTAATTGGTTCGAAATATGGTAGACGAAGCAATTTTGGGCCATCTGACTTCAGCCTGTTTCACAACCCATTTTCTTGACACATCTGAATTACAACGTACCAGCAAAGAACATTTCGGTCGAATCCTGGTGATAAACAATCTTTCATAGAATTAAATCACTCTATAAAAGCCTGTCTAGAATTCCCTGATAATCTGTGTATAACTAACAATCCAGGCTCAGATCAACATATGATTTAAATAACAATGAAATATTCTCGATTTGAAAATGAACTACTATTGTATTACTTGTAATTGACTGTGATAAAATAAATAGTTACAGGTTTGTCCCTTAACCAACAAATTCGTCAAACTCAAATTATTCTATATTTAACTCTGATTTGCATTCCTCACCACTTTCGTCAGATTCATCACTTGTGTACTTCATAAATGTTAGACGAGTCAGTTTTGAGTCTATCATCATTTGGTCTCCATAAAGTTATAATTAAAATTTATCATGGTTGCAATACTTGACCATATTGCAGTATGGTCATGTATTAAGTGATTATCTAAATAACGATGATGGATTGTTGTACAGAAACTAGCACCTCTTGGTAAGTGCGCGTCTCTTTGGGATTTCTCCCATTGTTGAGACAGGGTATTAATATTCTCATTCTTTTCTCTCTGATGTTTCTGTTATCTGCTCTAAAATAATTTAACAACATCTTTGATACTGTATAAATATACTGTCTCTATTTTTCTAATTACTAGTTAATAAATATATAGAAATTAAAAGGTCGCTCGTTGCGCTTGATTCTATCAGATTTGTAAAAGGGTCATGTTAATAATTAGGATCACCATGCTTGAAACTTGAAGCACTAATGCCATAATGACTCATTCACTTACCCTTGTGGAATTGAATTGTAATCGTTGCCCAAAAAACAGACATTTTCAGAAGGTTTCTGCGAGAGAAAATATACGTTAGTATAAGATTAAATTATTTACAACTATTTACATAATCTATATACCTAAACAAAAGATTAAGGACGTGGTCGACAAAGAGTTGGAACGTGTTATCTGGTTGCGTTATAACAATAACATGTCTATTCACCCGAGAAAAGGATGTGCTCGCTCTCACCAGCCAGGGCGTGGTAGCTGGCTATTCGGGGAATTGACAATATGTTAAGTAGTTGTCTATCAGACCGGAAGCACTGCCTACTAGTAACGTATACTTCAACTTAGAAATAAATTCTTAAGTATGAGCGTGTTAAAAGCTTTCTCATGTTCCTGTTATTTGTTGTACGTAAATCATTGATTTTCTCCCTATATTGAAAAGAACTTATTAGAGACCAAATCGAAATATTTTTTGTAACCGCGATTCATTCAGTTTCAAATGATAATCTCGCGAATTCACGAATCAGATAATCAGATGATACCATTGTGTGACAAATACTTGTATTGTCAATTATCATACTTATAAAGGATACAATTTTTACAAAAATATCATATATAGTCATGCAAAATTCCTTCCTTCACATTCACAAGTTTTAATTTCTCTCTCAAATGCTTTAAACATTAATGCTACCATAATTTTCTAATACGCTTTACTTCACATTGACCACAACTCTTGCACCAGTTGAACTTGTAAGGACTTCAAAACTTCTCCCGTTAACGTTCAACCAAAATTGAATTCTTGACCAGAACTTCAATTAAGGTATGGTTGCAGGGGGACTTTCATCAATAGGATCCTCTCTCGCTTCACGAAAAAAAATATTTCGACGAGATAAAGCTTGCCATGTTGATGAGAGACTCTCTTAACCGAGTTTATAGGAATTTTGCATGGAAGTTGAGCTTTCTGACTGTGCACAGTTTCGGATTTGTCTTGACCCTGTATTATGGTACAAACCTCTACAGAAGCAATTCGAATTACGAGAGAATATATTATAAATACATGGGTGAGTATCTCACCTAAAGAGGATGGTAAATTGTGAAGAGCCTGAAAAGAATAAACCGTACATCTTATGTGTTCATCATTATGGTAAGTACATGATTTATGATTTTTTCCATTTTGCGTCCATATGATTCTGGCCTGGTGATTCTAAATTTTATTTTTATACTAATCGATCCACTAATCTTTCTAACCTTTTTGTAGAATTTGATCATCTTGATTTGTATGTATGTCGAATGTAATAATAACACACATAATGACCATGATCGGGAAAGCAATTTGCAATTATTATTTCGCTACGAAGCTTTATCATTCAGGAATTTAATTATATTGTATTATTACAATGGAAAACTATTAGGAAATTACTCTTTTTTATGTAAATAAAGTTAATAACAATCACTTTGATAATGAGGCACTGTTACCCAAAACCGAGTTTTGAAAGGAACTTCTGTCAAGAATTTTTCTCTCCTCATCATCTGCAACCTGAAACAAAGTTTCATACTACAGTACTTAATTTTGGCCAGTAGGAGACCGGTGTCGCGGAAATTCGATAAAGCGCCGAAACGGCGGGTTTTCATATATTTTCATATATCAAAAATTTTATTAACAAATTCAACGTGAAGATAAGATGAAAAAAATTACAATTAAGGAAAAACATTGGAAAAAATTTGATGATTAAGAAAAACTACGAAGTTGGTTGACAGAAATATTTGGAGAGATAGAAAGTTAATAATAAAATTTCAACAATATAACAAATTTATATATGTAAATTATTTCTACTTCTTCAATCTGAAATTAATGAAGAATTTATCTTTAAATATCAAAATAACAATTACATCGATTAGGACTTATGGTGAACAATTTGAAAACGAGCGACTGATGGAATAACGCAGAACAAAATATTTCTATTATCAAGCAAATATTATCGATATAATTTACACCGATGCTACAACTTGTGACCATACCTTATTTCTATTTATTAAATTGGAGTAAAGGGAGTAGCAGATTAAGTTGAAATTAGGTAAAAAAAATTAGAGATAACGTCAAAGGGAGCAACTTCAAAAACTAAATGACCTGGACTAAATTATTTGCTAAAGAACTGCATGGAATTAGAACGATAACATTTACAATTAATAGAATATCAATGTGATTAACTAACGTCACTATGAAGTACTACTATTAATAGCAAAAAGAAAAAGAAAACTACTTTAGCAAATTATATTATTCTTTGATCTAAAAATTGATAAATAATGTTAGCATAATATGATAGGGAGAAATCGAGCTGAATTTTGGGAGAATATATTTTAATAAATAATGTAAATGAGACGTAATGAATATTTTCATAATATGAAGGGAAAGGTATATACAGTATCGATTCACAAGTCTTTAATCTTGGATTCGGTATAAAGGCGAAATTAGAATAGACATGTCATCTGATCATCAATTATCGATCAATGTATGTGGAACTTGAAGGACGTGGAGCTCATCAGGTAATCTGAAGAATAGCTTAATAATTATTCCTGTTTTAATTCATAACATTTGAACATTTAGGGAAGAATCTTACTTAAATGTTGAATCTGGAGTTATGTCATTTTCAAAAACTGGTGGAAATTACCAATGCAAATATTTTTAAATGAACCAATTTTTTGTCGAAAAGTCACGTGTATATGAATGTATATGATGTGGATAATCTTGACCTAAATTGACACCAAAAAAAATCACATTACTTATTTCATAATGTAACCTTTTTATGTCAATAATCAGACAATGCTTTTTATTATTTGATAAATAAAGAAAAAAAATCTTTTAAATAAACGAATTATTGACCTTTTTTTATAAAACTTTGGTGTCTATCTTTATAAATTAGTTTTCATACTGTATATCGAACTTAAAATATATTATAAAGCCTATAGACATATATTAATATACCAAGATTATGTATCAGGTTAGGTGATCAAATACGCTTGCATGTACGTTCTGAGTATTGATAACCATATTATCATATTGTTCGTTAGTATGAAAAATCATGGAAAGTTCGTTAAATTTGAATTCTATTTATAACAATGATTTTTATATTATTTTACTTACGGAGCAAAAAAATACTTGGCAACTTAATAATATCGGCGGACATGTTCGTTTACATGTGAAAATTTAAGTGTTTAATTCCATTACTATGTATGCAATGAACCCATTTGCAGATATTTTAATAGTGTTTTATACTATAAATTCAAGAAGTAATCATCCTCATTTTTGTTTCCTTCCAAGGTTTACAAATCTACAAATTCGGACTAAATTTTAAATTTTGCTAAAATTATTATGTACTTTCTAGAATTCGTTAATTAAATCAAAGTAGGATTACAGATGAAATATTTACCTTCCAAATCAAAGTAAGACTTGCAATGATATTTAATTTGGGCTAAAATTATTATGCATTTTTCTAGAATTCGTTTAATAAATTTGTTAATTAACTGTTAATATTCGAATTATTACATACATCATGGGTAAAATCAAGAAATCTTTAATAAAATTAAACAATCATTTCTATTTTTGCGAACAAATTTTTTTAGTAGCGGCTTATTGAAATCAAATTAGAGCAATCTCAACTCTATTGTCTTTATATTTAAGTTGATTACAAATAAACTATAATGATCGTATTGTTATCATCGTGGGAAAATGGCTAACTAATATCCTTCCAAATTTTCTCAAATCAAAAAGTGTTGGTATTTAGTTCTAACTAAATTTTGCTAAAATTATGATGTATTTTCTAGAATTCGTTCAGTAAATTATGGTATAATTAATATTCGAATTATTACATATATTTCACGGATACTCACCTGTTAGTTTTGAAATCAATAAAAATCATTTCCATTTTTCGAACAATTTATTTTTCCGAACAATTTATTTTTTTTTCTTGATAAACGTGTTTGTTGAAATCAGATTAGGAC
>NQWY01002396.1:0-10630 GCA_019425655.1 Rhizophagus prolifer
AATGTTGTTGTAAAATAATATCTCCTGGTATTATTAATGTAAATTGATTTACTGGTAAAAATAGAATTTAATTGTAAAAATTCAAACTGTTTAATATTTGTTTACACGTTTCAAAGCGTAGTTTGTCAAGATCAACTGTACGTCAACAACTTTAACGAAAATTATTTTTTCGTAGACTTCTCTCTCTTAAATCTATTGTTGTCAGTACAATCATTTCACAGAAATGACAACACCCTAGCGTAGATGAAAACAAAAATAAAACTAAGTACAATTAGTCGCACGAGAAATACACTAATCTAAAAACTAAATTAGCATGCTATTCCCGTATATCCCAAAATGATTTGATTTTTGTTTAAAAAATATAAATTAAAATCATATAAATGTGAAAAAATTTCACATTTATAATAAATATATATATTATATTTTCCTCTTAAAAGATGGGTAAAATTTATTCTTTTTTTTTGTTTAAAGAATAAAAATTTTGACCCCAAAAGTGAGGGATTATATAACAATTTTTAATACTATCATAGCAATAGCTGTATTAATTAAATCCCAGTAATTAATGAATTTGCCAATTCTTCTATTATTTTGTGCCATTTTAATTGGATTAAGCAAAAATTACCGAGCAGGCATTATTATAGTTTATGAATATATATCACAATGCTGCCACTCGAATCTATACCATTAAATCAGTATGTATTTTTCCAATTAAATTACTCCACTAATTATGCTATCCTTTGGCTGCTAATATTTTTTCAGTAATTTCTGAAGATATTCCAATAAAGTTATAAAGTAGTAATAATAATATATTCTTGCTATTAAAATGAATAATATATAATATTTATCATCTAGTCATTTAATTATAAAGCAGTGTTCTTTTATAATAACTGATAAATCATTTATTATATTGCTGCAAACTCTAATATTGGCAAATATAATGAACAAAAATAGTTCAGTTATGAGTTCTGGAAGGATTAGTAATTGCAATATTATAAATGTGTATAAAGTGATCCATTTTGTCACTCCTATTGAGTATGCATATTATATATCTCTATTTGATTTCCTTCCTTCTGAACATTGTTATATGAATTGGGATACTAAAGTTTAGTTTTTCTTAAGAAACTATCTATTTCATTATAAATCTTAATTAAATAGTAGTGTATAATGTTTTTTTGTTATAATATTTGCTAAATTTAATAAATTTGAGAATTCATTATTATTTTGTAGGATAGCTAATTTATGAGTTCAGCTCCATATTTGGTAATTATTATAGAAGAAGAAATTATTCAATTCATTTCTATGTATAATTTCAGCAGATTGATGTATTTACATTTAGTTTGTGGAATTTCATCATTGAGTCTTATCAAGTTTACATTGTGGTTCTGCTTTGCTTGCATATTTTGAGATATATTATAGAGTTGAATGGATGCTTAGAATTGGCTTTAGGTCAACATTTGCTCACCAACCTTGAGCTGAAGCCTGATTAATGGATCAATTTCTAGTTTATCTCCTCCTACTCATTTTTTAAGTTGAAATTTTCTTTATTATCATATCTTGCTATTGTTGTATCATTCAGATTTTAGGATAAATTCCATGATTAAAAATTACCAAGACAATCAACTAATTCTAATGCCAATGTTGAAAGCCTTTGCAATTTTTCATCATTCCAATTTTCCTTCTAATTTTGTTATTCCGTGTGCATGGTGGTTTCTTGCTTCAATTTTAAAAGATTGAAGAATATCTAACGGTTTTAATTTATACTATATTTTATTTTCTGCTCAAGATGACTTATTAGTATATGTTAAAATTATTTATAAATATAAAATTATTACTAATTAAAGTATATAGCATGTTATAAATCAATTATATTGTAAAACTTTTAAATTTTTTTTATTTTCTGGTCTTGCTTTATTTATTATGAAGGAATTATAAAATCCTTTGTTGTTGATATACTGTATTATATAACTCTAATCTAGATATATTATGTGATTATTATGTTTATTTATTTTCAAAAGGATTAAAGATTAACTTATCACTCTCTTAATATTATTAGATGCTTGAGAGCATAAGAATTTAATGTAGTTTTATTTTATTGATATTTTGGGGGATAAAAAATTTAAATCAATGAATACTCTAGCTATTTATAATTACTTTTTCCTTACTACGCCATAACCTAATTAACCCATGCATTCTTGCGTAATTTTGCACAGCACACACAAATATACTCAACCACAAACTCAATCACTATCACAGCCACGCTGATACAATATTGTTAACAAAGAAATTATCAAACTATCATTTCTTTGAAATAAATTTGAAAATTTACTTAATAGAAATATAATCTGTGACTGATCTGTTGAATATAACTCAACTGATGTATCGAAAGATTAAGGATTTAGTTGTAGAATTGATGGAGAAATTTCCGCCAGGAACTTTTACTGATTGGTTATATTATAATTTATTAGGTTGAAAAAGTTGAAAAGTAACCTATTAACTATTGGATGTGCAGCTCAGCTAACCTATTTTTTTGCAGTGAGTATAATTTATACTTAACTAGGAAAATGGAAACCGTTTAAGTCCGTCGCAACTGGCGTTCGCCGTGCGCACGTGACTGCATTCAACTGATTATTCTACATTTCAGGGGATCAAAAGGAAATAATATCATGAGGGGATTATTCATAATGGTGATTTTTGTGGAAGGACGTTTTGCAGAGGATAGACAAAATTTTACAATTTCGCCTCTAGAGATAGTCCTTCGCTTCGCTCCGGGCAATAATAAGAATACGTGCATAATAAGCAACGTTAATTAAATTAATTATTCACTGTAGAAAAAGATTTTACCTTTTGGCGAAAATTGATCTTAACTATTTTTGATATGGTCTTATGGTAATTATTAACTACAGCAGAAAATATTTTAATTAATATGTATTACTTGCTCTCTATCTATATCTGTATTACTATATTTATTTGATGAGAAAATAGAGATATCGGTATCCTCCATCCAATAAATCAGTTATTTTTCGGTCATTAGGATTTAGGAATACTGCGGTGACCATTAAAGAATTAATGTTATTAATACTTATTCCAATGCAATATTGGATATCGGTCGGTCATTATTCCTAATCAACTCAATAATAACATTATTTATGATATTAACAAAATTTATAATTCATCTAAATCTGAGTATAAAACCATAAAGAGACGTTAAGTTGTATTTACAAAAGAACACTTTCAGTATGTCTGCATTAAGTATTTTATAAAAGTAATATAAAAAATTCGATCGATTTATTATATGATTACACGAATGGATTCTGAAATTGTTTTATGATCTGTCAGCTTTTGAATAAGAAACCGTAACAAGACTCAATCATTGAAGCAATACTAACTAGATGTAAATGTCGGAGGCAAAGAAATTTTTGAATATTACACCTTTTGAAAGGTCTTTGAAAAGAAGAGTTCTAAACTTCTAATTCGACTATTAAATATAATAATTTTAATATAATCTACAACATATTAATCACGTAATTATTACTGTATTAAATGTGGCAAGGCCAAAAAAAAATTCCCCAGAATTATAAAATGCGGACTTCTCAGTAATGCTGCCTCTGATCCTAATGCTAGATTTTTCGGCCAGTACAAGAAAAAGGAAAGTATCCACTTTACCATGCGAGAGACAAAATAAATTTGCTGATCAAATTTAACCACCAGCCAAATTCGGAATGATGAGTGAAGTATTAATAGTATTAAATTGATTTCTTATTTAGGTTATATTAATCATTTGCAACTCATTTCCTATAATAATTCTGTCATAAATTTAAAGCTAGTTTGGTTTCAAACTTATTTGGTAAAGCAATTCCGGTTTGGTTTAGCAATTCGGTAAAATAATTTGGCAAACTTTTCTATTCGTTGCCATACAAATGCTGGTTGCATAACCAGATGATCCACTAATCATAAGATGCATTTAAATGCCCTGTGTATGACTGTATGACATATTATCATTTTTGCTAATAATTGTGAAAAATTAAATAACTGTCAATCGGTCTATTTGTTTGCATCTAAGTTCGGAAAATTCGGGTCGCACAGATTTATATGTTCGAACAATCGTAACTTATTAAGGTATATTTTAGTCAACAAGAGCACAAAATGTGTCAGCCGACTTTTTTCAGTGGGACCACATTTTTAAGTTTCGTCCCTTTTTTTTTTTATTATTTAAAAGTGAAATATTTTTTTTTATAATTTTTGATCAATAAATTTTATAGAAAAAAAATGGAGTTTAATTGTGAAAATAAATGTGCTTGGGCACCTAATACTAAAGAACCATCGTCTCATAATCATGAAAAACAGTAAATATCAATTTAAACTTACAAAAAAATCAAAGCTTACCGGAACCTCCGATTCTAGACACTATCCTTGATCATATCGGAAATACTCCACTTGTGAGAATTAATAATATCACAAAATCAGAAGGGATCGAATGTGAAATATGTAAAATATCATCACTTTATTTCATATTTTTGATATTCTAATTTATAAATTAATGTACTAATTTTTTTTGTCAAAATTAAATAGTAGCAAAATGTGAATTTTTCAATGCTGGTGGATCTGTAAAGGATGAAAGCAGGGATACTTAAACCAGGATATACAATTATTGAGCCAACTTCTGGAAATACTGGAATTGGTCTTGCATTAGCAGCTGCTGTAAAAGGATATCGAACAATTATAACTCTTCCAGAAAAAATGAGCCAGGAAAAGGTGAAAGAAAGTTCCTTAATTGAGAATATAGATGATTATAAATATTAAATCATATTTTTATTTTTTTTAATATAGGTTGATGTGCTTAAAGCACTTGGAGCGGAAATTGTTCGTACACCTACTGAAGCATCATATGATTCACCTGAATCTCATATTGGTGTCGCTAAAAGGCTTAATAAAGAGATTCCTAATTCAGTGATTTTGGATCAATATTCTAATCCATATAATCCTATAGCTCATTATGATCATACAGCTGAAGAAATATTAAATTCTTGTGATGGAAAAATTGATGTATTTATAGCAGGAGCTGGAACTGGAGGAACAATTACAGGAGTAGCTAGGAAATTGAAAGAGAGATGTCCTAATGTTCAAATTATAGGCGTAGATCCCGAGGGTTCACTTCTCGCAAATGGGGATTCAACAGTTTGTTCATACCTCGTTTGGTTATTTTATAGGTTGAAGGAATTGGATATGATTTCATTCCAGAAGCACTTGATCGCAGTTTAGTCGATAAATGGATAAAATCAAATGATAAAAATTCTTTCATTTATGCACGTCGTTTAATTCGTGAAGAAGGAATTCTTTGTGGTGGATCATCTGGTTCAGCAATGTGGGCAGCAGTACAAATTGCCAAGTCTCTCAAAAAGGGACAAAGAATTGTTGTGTTGTTTGCAGATTCCGTTCGAAATTATATGACAAAATTCTTGACCGATGATTGGATGAAAGAACACGGATTTATTGATGATGCTACTAAGAAAGAGGAGGAAACAAAAATTCAACAATGGGGAGGAGCCACTATTAAAGACCTTAATTTAAAAATAGCTGTCACTGTTGATTCAAGAGCATCTTGTAGAGAGGCTATTGAAATTCTTGAAAAAAATGGATTTGATCAGTTACCAGTTACTTCTTCATCGGATAAAAAATTAGTTGGATTAGTTACTCTTGGTAATTTGTTGTCCAGAATATCTAAAGGAAGAGCGACTCCTAATTCTCCTGTTAAAGATGTAATGTTTAAATTTATTAGAGCAAAGAATTTCGAAGAGATCACACCAGACACGCCTTTAGAAAAATTGACCAGATTTTTTGAGAAGCATAGTTCGGCCGTTGTTACTGAATATGTTAATGATGGTACGCTTGTTCCAAAACATGTTGTTACTAAAGTTGATCTATTATCTTATTTAGTAAAAAAATAACGATAAGTTATACGTTAGATAGTAATTAATCAAACCTTTATTAAAATTGAATATTATTATTAAGACATTTTTTTTAAAGATGGGGCTGATATTTTTGGTAATGTTTTGTTGGAGTTTCAGCGAGATATTTACAAAATTATGAATGATCGTTTAAAAGTTCTTTTTCAAGTTACTTCATAATTGGCTAGTGTAATAAAATTAATAAATTAGTAATACTAGTCGTAATTACTAAATTACTGAGATTATAATTTGTCGTTTTTGACAAATAGAGCAATATGGTAGTATATAGATCTTATAATTAGATGAATTATAGTATTCAGCTACGATTACAATTGATTATATGATAATGTAATAAACTTATTTATGATAATAAAATCATATAAACATTGCTTCTTATTCTCAATATTTTTAACTCGAATAAAGAATATTCAAGTAATTAGAATTCTTTACCCCCTCAATCATGATTTTTGTAGATTATAATTTGAGCAACGTCGTGATAGCCTTTGATCTATCTACGTCCTGCCACAAAAAAGTTAATAATTTACTTGATAAAATTTTTTTATAATTCTAATTCGGCAAATAAATTACCAAAACGATTCAAGCAATATTAACACTTTTATTTTGTGGATTTCCACTTACACATTATGAGTCTTTACTTCATTCGGAGTAAAGATTCTTGATAACCATTTTTGAGAATTAACCACTTTGTATCTTTCTTTCATTCCTCGGTTTGCTTGTTTAATAATAATTCATTTGTTACGAGCTATCTAACATACATGTAAATGTTCGAGATGATTAATCTTGATCATGTTTTTATAAGTTAAATCATTGCCATCCAATCTTTTACGTCGTCGTAAACATAGGTGAGCGTATACAGTTAAAGTATTCAAAATAACATGGTGGATTTAAGTATATTTCGTGTATAGATTACAAATTGTCTTTTCCAAAGTAATGATCAAGATTTCTTCACAATCACAGATATATTTCATACTTTCAGTTTCGGTGGCACATAATTGGTATTACCTCAACTGTTTACTTTCCCGACTTCAAAAATTCACTGGTGATAAATGTAATCCTTAATACCTAATATTCTCGCCTTTAAAGTAGGCTGAATCATTGTTGTATAGCCTAGATGATTTTACTTTGAGATTAAGCTTCTGCATCTTTTTTAGTCCTTGCAATATAATAATGATGTATCCACATGCTTAAGGTACGAATTTATTGTTTTTCACCCAAATTTAGTAAATTCTTAACAAGTCCCCGTGATATAATGATGATAACCCAATTTTTGCGAAATAAATTAATTAATAGAATATAATTTTTGAAAATTCGACATAAAAGATTGAAAATTGCGACTTTTTGCAGAGTAAGAAGTGCCAGGCACTTTCATCCAAATAATCAACACTTTTGCCCACAACCATTTCACACATTATCCGTGCATGATTCTCCACATAAACCATACTATATTACGAAAATTGCATAAATATTACACACAAAACTTAAAGGCAGGTCGAAGAACAAATATAAACTTGTCCGTATGGCGAAAAATGAGGTTGCTTCCACCGGATTAATAGTGATGAACTCTTTCCATAGTTTTCTATTAGCAACTCCGTTAAGAAATTTATCCCAAACGTAGCATCATCGCTTTTGTGGAAAATAAATCACTTCATGGACTTGATTTTAATTTGAATAATTTAAGAATAGTTTTACTTAAATTTACCGAGCAGAAAATAAATATTTATTATTCATTAAAGAAAAAAAAGCGATATTATATTAATGATCTTTTGAAGTTGAAAATACATACTTGTTGTTATACATGTCCGGAATTTCATTGTAGGAGACGGCATTGAAAAAAGATATCGGTGAATAATTAAAATATTCACCGATGCGAAGGGAGGCGCCAAGGCAGTGATGTTCACTGGAAGATTGAAAGCCCTTTGGAACTTTAAAAGTTCCAATTCCAATACCTATTCAATTCCAACTGAATAAATTTTTATTGGAAGCGTCTATATATAAGTATAATTAAACTAATATATATTAAAAATATTGAAAGAATTGGAATTGGAAGGAATTGGAAGAATTCAATTCCAATAAAAAGTCATTGGAGGCTTCACATCACGCCAAGACATGAATATTTTAGTTATTCGTGAAATAACAGGCTTATCTAGTAAAACCGGGGGGGAGTAATTGACAAAAAAATCCATCGGTGTATACATAATGCCGATTGGATATTCAAATACGGTAATACAATTTCCTACTCGTACTATAGATTATGCTGATAGAATATTACTCTAGTAATTTATAGAAATGCGAGAAAATTTAAATCCTCTATTACAAATATGAATTTTAAAGTTTGACAATCTGGCAAAAAATATTAACGGAAAATATACACAATAACGTCTTAAAAGATGTTATTAGTCACGTGACTGAGATAGTTTGTTACTTTGTTTAAATTACAGGTATTCTAATCTTAGTTCAAAATCCCAGAATCCCGATATACTCACAAACCCGACAAATCATAATCTCGAAAATTCAAAATCCCGACACTCATCATCCTGACACTAATATACAAAAAAAAATTTTAGAAACACTTAATATCCTAATGAATACAAAAAATAATTTATTAATTATAATCGAAATAAAATATTATATCTTCTTTATATGCATAAATTAAAAAAAAAAGAGGAATCAGAATAATGAGTGTCGGAGATTTTGAATTCTTATTGTTGGGATTTTGAACGGCTCCCGTTCCAATATAAAACCGTAACGGCAATAGTCTCACGAAAAAATTCTCAATGAACTAAAGGCATAAGACACAGAGATCTACCATCAGCGATACCGATAAGGAATTTTGTACGCGTTCTACCAAGACAATTACGATGAAAGACCACTAAATGAGTCCTTAATAAAAGGAATCAACCTATGTTAAGTATATCGGAGAATGAATTAGTTCGTCGACCTATAGCTGTAGAGCAGTTTAAAAAAATTCTTTTGCCCCTCGAATATCAATCCAATTATTATGTGGTTTACGGGGGCAGAAAATATCAGACGCTGATTGCCTTACGCTCCTTTATGCGACTAGAGCGCGGCACTTAATACCCGTTCCGACGACTTCATAGTCGAAATTTGTTTTTGTAAAAAAATGAACTTTAGTGTTTGACGCGGACCGATTTCTCAAACTAAACTAGCTTTTTACCAGATATAGTTTTCTCATTTTGAATTCTATATATACTGTTGTTTTTTGTTAATATAGATAGAATTTGAATAACGGATTTACTTACTTTGATATATGATATTATTTTACAATTGGTAATTGATTACTAATATTAACATCTTTTATAATTCGCAATCGTTCGATTTATATCAGATAATATTGTCTGAAGCGGAGTGGATGACCAGTTTGTCCTACACGTGATTATATGCACACGATATGGTGTAACAGACTAACAGTGTTATTACTTTTAAACTTCGTTAAACTTAGGTTAAAGTTATTCTAACACTTAAAAAAAAATGCAAAATTAGGGAAAACGAAAACTATTCGTCGTGCTCATCATTTAAATATAATTACTAAAAATAAATTAAAATTTATCTTAAGAAAATACTAGAAACGTAATAACGTGACGCCCGCTCGGACGTTTAACGGTCATCGTTACCTAGTTAATAAATAATAATGATTCTTACTTCTTAGAATTACAGTATTATAAATGATAGAATAACTAATTCTCAACGTCTGCACTTTTTGAATGGACGTTAAAATGTTGATTTACATTATAATGTAATTTTTAATTTCAACATCGAATAATGAACAAGTGTATTTTTAGAATAATGACAGTTCAGTTTTACATAATGATATCTGAAAAATTAAATATCTAATTTATACATATCGAATTATTATTATTTCTAATTTCAATCAACATAAAAATCGGTCTAACCGAAACGTCGAAATGATAATCATTAAATTAGCTACGGAACAAATAATGTTTATTCGATATAGGCATGTAATATTAAGTATTCCCGGACATAAAATAAGAATACCGGACATTACATAAATTCTAGTAAATACCGTACATAATAATTCTAGAATAATTTATAAAAATTTTATGCAATATTAATCAGATTACCCGGGTTAACTGAATTTTTATTGGAAATAAGAAATTTTAACTTTGTAATGTACAATACCTTTTATTGGTTGTCTCATTTCCATCGTTCATTTACTTATTCCTTTGTGTTGAAGTGTCTTAATAAGGGAATATGTTAAACCATTATTGGTTTTGAAACATTTTAAATTTCTCCTTTTCGCCTGCTGCAGCAACAACGTCATTTTCAAGAAATTTGTCTAGAATTTGATAAAATCTTTGAATAATGAATAAGTACTTTTTTATTTGAAATGTATTTGCAATGGTATTGTAATATTACAGTATTGTTAATGTTTAAATTATTTATAAGGCACCAAATAAAATATATTTATACTTATACGGAATTGACTGAAACTTTTCTTGAATTCTTTGATTCCTTATTCTTGACTCCTTAACTTAAAAATACATTATTTATATTACGTATTGACTTTTGTTTTAAAACTCACTTTTGGATAATTTTTAACAAAAATATTCGATTGTGAAAAAGTCTTTAACTTAATTTAGAAAATAATTTCGGATAGTCCATAAAATTTTAATTTCGGAATTTCG
>NQWY01002429.1:0-12853 GCA_019425655.1 Rhizophagus prolifer
CTGTAATTTGTTAGTATAAAATTATACAGTTTATGACATAGGAGTCATATCAGTGGATTTGTTTACAAATTTATTATATAAATGGAAAAACCCAGTTCTCTAATTAATTTACTATATTTGGCTGACATGTGATAAGAGTTTTAATAGATTAATTATATATATAACAGTATTTAGTATATTGCTTATATTAAATCTTATTTAATTTTTATACGTTTATTATAATGATCAAAACCAATTAATTGGTTAAATTAAACCGGTTACAAGTCCAGTGTATGAAATCTATTTGCGGAATTTGCGGAGCACAAACCACAATTAAATACCGCATGATTTTTATCAGCGCATTGCGCAACCTGAATTTTCATATCACAATTCGCAAAATTTTTTTTTTACCGCTAAATGGCATAAGTGATATTAACTAATAAGGGTAAATTTAGGTCAATTAGGTGCTTAGGTAGTTGTTAATAACGTAATAATTATAAAATTTAATATTTGCAGATATGTGCAAATCAAATTTATTCGTGCAATTGCGCGTGACTATTTGTTGCGCATTGCGCAAAATGCGTTCAACTTGAATTTCATACACTGGACTTACAACTGATGGGTCCAACCGGGGATTATGTGATGTGATTGCACAGGGTGACTATAGAGGGGTAGACTTGTATTTTTTTTCAATAAAATTTAAGACGAATATTTATTTGTATTTAATACTCACCATTCTTACTATTGTCATACCGTATTCCAATACCCATAATGTCCCCATTTCTAACTTATAGATAATTATATTATTGGTTTCTATTTAATAATAATTACAATTTATAAAACATAAACTTAATATTATTGTATTTGAACGACAGTTGTCCATCCTTGACGATGAGAACCTTTTTTCGCCCATCTATCATAAAAAGAATTATAAGTATGAATTATTACCTAAAAAATACGTAATAAAATTAAAACTTACAATTCTAACAATTTATCGCCGTTAGGATTTTGTTCATTATACACAGCTTGTGGTAACATTGTTTCTATAATGTCATACATAACTCTTGGCTTTCCTTCAGTTAACATTTCTAAATTTGAATATCTACTTGTTAATAAGCGTATTCATAAACATCGTAAACGTCATGATTGAAAAATTCTTCACCTGAAGTTCTAGGTTTTATAAAATCAAAAACACAATCTGGATTTCTTTGGTGGCGCAACTCAATATCTCCTTCCTATTATATAATAAAGAAAAAAATAAAGTGTGATCAATATCACAAACTTTCTAATTCAAGCTGAACCAAATGAAAACAAAGACCTTGCGAAATATCAAGAGAGATAACTTTGACTTATTGAAGTATCGGTATGGTGCACGTGAAATTTGATTGTTGATATGTTTTTTTATCCAACAGAAATTTTCTACGTATCGAAAATTCCATTTCTCTGCTATCTGAACTATATCCGGTATGAATTCTTTTTCAACCCAAATGAAAAGAAAACCTTTGGGGACGATATCAGGCACTTTAAGGCTTTCCTAAAGATAATGTTCAATAAATTAATAAGCTTTCGATTCGAATTAAGTAAACAATGGTGGAAAATTTTTTTCTTACAAACTGCTGTAGAGTAATCTTTTCGGGAGAAGGTTCCTCGTCTGGTAGTAGAAATGGTGGATCAATATACACTGCTTGAAAATCTTGACCAAGTTTTTTAAGGTCCATAGATAAGATATCATTTTCAAAATATCTGCCAAAAATCAAAGATTAGTATAAATTTACAAAAAACTTTCGTGTATAATTATGAGTATAATTCAATTACCTTGAACCGTGAATCATTAAAGTTGACTCAATTTTAGGTGGAAGAATCGTATGTGCCCATGAACGTGGTATTGGTAATGACGGAATTCTTATATATGTGGGAAGACTAGGATCTATATTGCTGTTTGTATGTGTATATTATTATAAATTATGTACATAATATAAAAAATCATGAATAATTATTTACCTAACTTTCTTCTTTACCGTAAAGAAATTTCCGTTCCTGTCCTGCAACTTGACTTGCATAATTTTGTATCGTTGCAATATACTTTCACGATCAAAACCGCGTCGTCTTTCGGGTGAAGATTTATCATTTTTCCGTTTTCGCTTTTTATCTCCAAATTCGGCATCCCAAAAGTCGTTGTCAACCGCCATATAATCGCTAAATAATACAAAAATTTTTATTGAGTAATATAATGCTGAGATGTAATTTCACACGGATTAACATATTACTATATACACACTCTTCTTCTTCATATTCAGCAGTGTTACCATCCTCTAATTCAACACGCCAAAAATCTAAGTCATCCAGTTCATCAAAATTTGGTGCAAAAGTAGCGGATTTAACTGTAAAACTAGAAGTTCTCCTAAAAACTTCTTCAAGTTGTTCTTGTGTCAGTCCATTTTCTTGAAAAGTGTTATTTTTATCATTTGGAGGATGAACTTCAGCAGTTTCATTAGCGTTAGAGGCCGCAATTTCTTCCTGAATTCGTTCTAATTCTTCAAATTTCTTCATAATAGCATCGATGGACTCATCATCTTCAACATAACCCACATATAGAGCATTACTTTAAAATCAATTATTAGAAAAGTTTTATAAGTCGTATAATAAATTAATATACTAACGCGTAACGGAAAACGCATTAAGTATACATAACAATACCTAGCAGTAGAAATATAAGGATTATGTTGTCTTTGTCTTAAAGATCTCTTGCTCATTTTAAAATGAAAAAAAAATACGTTAAAACACGAAATAAAACATACGAGTAAGTTGGTACTATCGATCGGGTTTTGAGTTTTTTGATCGCAATTTAAAAATAAGCAAAAACAAACGTGTTAATTGGTGATCAATGATCAATGATCAGAAAATTTATTTACCCCACAGGATTCTGAAGTTTAAAAAATTATACAGAAAATACTGAATTTATACGGCCTTATCATGATATGGTTCATGAATGATAGAAAATTGGCTTTAAAATAATCGAAGAAAAATACCTAAATACTTTTAGATTTAATTAATCGATATTGGAATTAAGGTCCTTCTAAACAACCAATAGTGTAGAGCTTTGGCATAAAGTAAGCTATTTAAATAAATTATATCAATATTTCTTCTTAAGATCACACTTTCGAAAATAAGAAACAAAAAAACAATCATATCCTGCATGATAATAAAATAATTTAAATAATTTTGGTTATTTATAGTTTTAAGTTATCATTTTTTAATTAATCATTATTATTAAAACAAAGTGCACAGTTAATACATTTAATCTGAATAAACGCTTAGGTTTTATCCGGAAGGTTATGATATTCCAAATATTGAATCAGAATTCTAATAACATACAATGATACAACCTCGTCAAAAAGTAACTGTAAAATTAGCAATTCTCCTAAAACCTTCTTCTCTATTATTGTTATTAACAATAAAACACGGTTGAAATTTAGGAAATGATCGATAGCATACCGAGCATACCGCATCACTAAAATACAGTCAACGCTAAAGCTCGTTATAGTAAATTTTGCTTATAGTAAACTTTTTTTATTCCCCCCGGTTCACTCACTAATAAATCTTATTTATTATAATAAAATCTTGACATTAGATATAGTAAACTTTTTAAAATTTTACTATAGAACGTATATTATAAATTTATATTCGTTATTAGTAAATATCGTGAAACCATTAAATATATTACTTTTAAATACAAATTGGAGTAGACCTATTATTGATAATGAAATTATTCATCAATTCCACTAGTCCAATTTTTAAAATTATCTTGGAAGTGATTTTGACATACAAGGAGGGCACCACGATCTAGATTGATAACATCCACCACATAAACCAGCTCTTTTATATCTTTTTTTTTTTAATTCTTCATTTAATATTACTTTATCAACTACAGTCAAAGCTCATTATAGTGAACTCTCGAACCCCTTGATAAATTCACAAATTCCTACGCGGAGATAGTAGAGTGGATCGAATATGATGGATTTTACGATAGGAGTATTTGGAACTGTATATAAAGCAAAATATGGAAAGATGGAAGGTTTTTTGGATGGGATGTGAAAAACAATACATGGAGAAGAAATAAAGATAAATCAGAGGATGTCACTGAATTAGAATATAAAATGGTAGTTTTAAAGTATTCACAAAAAAACATTAGCAATGAATTTATACGGGAGGTAAGTGAATTAATATTTTCTGAAATAATAATAATTTTTATACTATTTATTATTAATTAGGCCAGTTCACACTTTAAAGCAAACGGAGGAGTTCGAGAGACTAACTAGTTATGGATGCATTTAGAGAAAGCAGTTTACATCATTATTTATTTGATAGGAGTATTAGGTTAGTTCACCGGAGTATATGGAGCTAGCGCAGTATTAGCTGATTGGATGAAGAATTAAATAAAGATGGTAATAATGGGTTTTACCTTACCTGACGAGGAAAAAATTATACAGAAAAATCTGGTCCCAACATTGATTAATAAAAGTAATTTAGGTATCTCGTTTTAAATTTTGGCCTAAATATGATAAGGTCGTGATACAGTGATAACTTCATAACAAATTATTCCACATGAGTAAACGTCAAGATCCTTTTAAACGACCAACAGCGAGTTACGTATTTGCAACTGTACAAAAATTTTGTTCTTCCAGATTTTGAATCAGAAATTATTAAGCAATGAGGCGAGCCACTGAATTACCACAACAATCAGCAATCGTACAACCGTCAACCCGATGTATCCGTAAGAATTTTCAAAGATTTATCTATTAGTGGAGATTTGAATTTAGAAATTTCGGCTAATTTTTAATTGGCCATTCAATTGTTTGAATTGTTTTCCTTTAGACAAGAATGGATTTTATAATTGTTATAATTGTTAATGATGCAACTCCGCAGGAGTGTTTATCTTTATTTTGATTTACATATATAGTAACAAGTTTCTAAAAGTTGCTTATTGAATTTTCCGTATTTGATTATATTTTATCTCCAATATATATCCAAATAATCTAATCTCATACACATTTATATAAAGAGCAACTCGAATGATAATAAATTACTATCGTTTTTTTTTTTTGAAAAAAAATTCACAATTGTCATAAAATGAGTCAAGCAGGAATTATTATTGCCAATATAACAGTACTTGTTGCTCTTGGAATATTAATACTTAGCTTCGTGGGTATAAATGATAGTAAACTTCCTCCACAAGCTAACGGAACTCATACCGGATTTCCTGTATGGCATCCACCTCTTCCAGGAAGTGATGAACAAATAAATGACGCAACAATCATTTTCTCCGTAATATTAATGATAATCGGAGGGGTTTTTGCATTCAAATGGACGAATTTTGATGCAAAAACTAACAGCAAATTATTAACATATTTTGTTGATAGAGAGGCAAATAAAATTCCTACAATCGAATTTGACCGATACTTGGCAAGTTATTGTATAGTTACGTCCTGGACAGGAATTTTATATTATCTAATTGATGTTGGTAAAATTTGGTCAACGATTGGAATATTACATAATGCAAATGAAATCATCATTATGGTTTCTTTACATCAAGGAGGAAGAATTTCTTCAAATTCAATTATAGCTTGGTTGATTTTATACGTTCTATTCGCTGGAGCTTTAAGCTTATACTTAGAATGGCCATTTGACGCTCTTTGGTTTAAAGTACAAGGACTTTGCTCAGATTATGCATTGGTCATTCAATTTATACGTATATATTTTAATACACGTAAAGAATATGGACATGAATCTCATCAACGTCTTTTTGATCCAGAAAGGCCAAGACGTGATCATACTAGCGGAGAAAATGCCGTGCCAGAGTCCGAAACAATTGACGATCGTGCTTTCGGTCCTTTCAAACCCTGTTATACATTATTATTAGTATTAGCATCTTCATTTCATATTTTGGGAAATATTTTTACCACGATTTGGGTTTATGACTTTCGCTCTTATGTTATATTTTCTTTTACTTATTGTATTGCTTATCCTCTTTACGCTTATTTCGTTTATTTGGACACTCATACTGTTGCTATTCCTCCCGCTCAAAAATATATTATATTGCCTGATACTAGCACATCAAAAGTTATTCTTGTAACTTTATCTTCTATTTTCCTTTCTCTTTTTACAGCTAAGATAGGTACGCTTGTTCAAAGCTAAATGTTGCGCAATATCTTGTCAAATTATATGAAATGAAAAGATAGTAGAAACATATCACTATATAATAGTCTTTTAATTCTATTGTAAATGGAGTCAGTTCCAACATATTGCTTAGAAAATTTCTGATAAAGCGCATTTTAATATTTACGTAAACTGTTCCATCGCTATCTGTTTTTATAACATTATATTAACGTAAAATAAACGTGAATTAAAAAGCAATGAAAATAATTTACAAAAATTTTGACTATTGACTTGACTTTCTAATCCACAGTGTAATTTGACCATGCTCTGATACAAAGCTGATAATATTCTTTAAATTATATATTTAAACCCTTTTATCAGCTAGCGGGTTTGAATGATCATGTGATATTAGCTTTAAAGTATGGATTCGGATAAAAAAATTAAAAATTAAATTTCTCTGTGAAAAAAAACTAAATATCCGAAAATATATTATCATTCATTTATTATTGGATACATGTTTGTATTGAATATCCAAAAAAAGTATAACAGATAACGCATGCATTATGACAATAACTATTTTATATGCCATAAACCTCTTCAATACAATGGAAGACATAACTATCAATAATGTTGGAAATAATGTAAATGATTTTTATACGATCTCAGTATTCACTTTTTCAACTTTATTAAGTTGGGTTTTTTCTTTAGTGTCTTTCGTAACTTTAACTTTATCCTCATGGATAATACAAATTCTTTCTTGGTCATTTACACTTACATTACAATTAAAATTTACCACCTTATTAATATTTTTTGTAATAGTAATAACAATAATATATTTAGTTATTAGATATCGTATATTAACAAAATATTCTCGTCTTCCAACAGAGACAGCAACTAAACAAGGAGCATCTTATGATTTACATCCAAGTATTAATGAAGACAATGATGATGGTGTTAAGCATTATCCTGATGAATTTCTTAGTATGTTTTTGGAGGGAATTAAAATATTTGGTTACTTGGAAAAGCCAGTCTTTCATGAATTAGCAAGACATTTATCTACAAAGAGATTATTAGCTGGTGAAAGTTTAATGTTAGAAAAGGAAAGAAGTTTTTATATTGTTGTTGATGGATATGTTCAAGTGTTTGTTAAAACGGCTAATGAAGAAGATATTGTATTAGATCCTTTTGAAAGTGATGATTATAATAGAGGATACCAACTATTGAATGAAGTTACTAATGGAGGAACTTTGAGCAGCTTGTTTACTATCCTTAGTTTATTCACAGATGATATTGATATAAGATATAATGATCCTGTTTGATCAAGATTTATATGTGGATTCTCCTGTTGATATAAAAAGTTTTAAAAGTATGTCATCACACAACTCGACTTCATTTAAGAAACCAAATATATTACGAAGAATATCAAAAGAATGTTCGATTACCACATCCGTTCACCCTAATATAACAGCAAGGGCAACAGTTGATACCACATTAGCGGTAATACCAGCGGAAGCGTTTCATAGATTAACAGAGAAATTTCCTAATGCGGTAGCTCATATAGTCCAAGTGATATTAACGCGTTTTCAACGTGTTACATTGTGGACGGGATACAAATATTTAGGATTAACAAAAGATTTGTTAAGAACAGAGAAATTAATGAATGATATAGCGAGTTATGGACTCCCTAAAGATTTCTTTAAACCAGGAAGTATGGAAAGATTACGTAAAAAGTATCATCCAAGAGAGAATAGACACGATGATATGGATATGAGTGATAGTGGATTAATCAACAAATCGAAAAAAATTAGACCATCTGTTAGGCCCAGATTTGGTGCAATTTACGAAAATAATTTAGAAGATACCGCAATTAATATTAATAATTCACACAAGAATAAAAAATATTTGACACCACCTCTATCATTACATGTTAGGGCTAAAGTACAACCATTCAGTGGAACTCCAACAAGTGGAAAAGATTATGATACCGATGATGATTTGTATCTCCGAGAATCTGTTCTCGAAGGAATCTCAAAAGGAATTGGTTTGCTTCAAGGTCAATATAATTCAAGGCAGAATTCACCTGATTTACATAGCAGTGTGGCTACATTACTAAATATTCCGGATGATGAATCAATAGCGGAAACAATACCTTCAATGACAAGTGAATTGGACAATGATGTAGAAATATTATTCTTCCCAAAGGGAAGTTTGTTGGTACAAGAAGGAGGAAGAAATGTGGGATTATTTTTTGTTATTGACGGATTATTAGATGTATTTGTTACATCCAATGAAAATAATTTTCTCAATAGTAGCAGAAGTAGTAATCATTCAAATTTGCCTTAAATTCAACTACTAGAGATAAAAGTTTATTTATGATTAAACCAGGTGGATTGGCAGGATATTTAGCAGCACTTACTGGATTTCCTAGTTTTGTTAATATTAGAGCGAGTACGGATACTTATGTTGGTTTTTTACCCAAACAATCATTGAATAGATTAATGGAAAAGAATCCTAATGTATTATTAACATTAGCAAAAAGATTAATCACTTTATTATCACCATTATTATTACATATTGATTTCGCATTGGATTGGGTTCAAGTGAATGCAGGACAGGTATTATATCGTAAAGGAGATTTAAGTGACAGTATTTATATAGTATTGAATGGACGTGCACGTACAATTAATGAAAAAGAAAATGGTGCCATTGATATTCAAGGTGAATACGGACAAGGTCAAAGTGTTGGTGAATTAGAGGTAATGACAGGAACTCCACGTCCATATACACTTCATGCAATACGTGATACCGAATTAGCACGTATGCCAAGAACATTATTTAATGCTTTAGCTCTTCGACACCCAGAAATTACATTACAAATATCACGTATTATAGCATTACGTACACGTACGCAAGAAGAAATTGATTATAATTCTGGTAATAACGAATTTGGAAAGAATAATACTAATCTCAAAACAGTTTGTATATTACCCGTTAACGGTAATGTACCAATAACGGAATTTGCAGAAAAATTAAAAAATTCTTTAGGTAGAATAGGCGAAAATGCTACATTATTAAATCAAGAAAGTGTTATTAATGTATTAGGTAAAGATGCATTTAACAGAATGGGAAGATTGAAATTAATTAGTTGGTTAGCGGAACAGGAAGAAAAGGTTAGAATAGTATTGTATTTAGCAGATGGTGGAAGTAATTCTTCATGGTCTCAAACATGTATTAGACAGGCCGATTGCATCTTATTAGTTGGAATAGGAGATGGTGATGCATCAATTGGAGAATATGAAAGCTTTTTAATAGGAACAAAAACCACTGCAAGAAAAGAACTAGTATTGTTACATGCGGAAAGGAATTGTACACCAGGATCTACAAGAAATTGGTTAAAAAATAGACCTTGGATTCATGCTCACCATCATGTGTTAATGAGATTTGAATCACCAATTTTTGATGAAAAACCAAGAAAAAATACTTTAATGAACATTAAAGATCAATTACAAAAATATTATCCTAAACGTATACCAAAACGTTCACCCGCTATTTATACAGGGAATAGAAGTGATTTTGCTAGATTAGCAAGAAGACTTGTGGGTAAAAGTGTTGGATTAGTATTAGGTGGAGGAGGCGCAAGAGGTATTTCCCATATCGGAGTTATTAAAGCATTAGAAGAAGCTGGAATACCAATAGATATGATCGGAGGTACAAGTATTGGGAGTTTTATTGGTGGTTTATACGCAAGAGATTCAGACAATGTTGCAATATTAGGTAGAGCCAAAGTATTTGCAAGTAGAGTAAGTAGTAAATGGAGGCAAATAATGGATTTAACTTGGCCAACAACCGCATGGTTTACTGGACACGAATTTAATAGAGGAATATGGAAAAGTCTTAGCGATACTTTAATTGAAGATTTTTGGTTATCTTATTTTTGTATAACTACAAATATCACTTGGTCACGAATGGAAATCCATAAAGTTGGGTACGCTTGGAGATATATTAGAGCCTCAATGTCATTAGCCGCTTACCTTCCTCCATTATGCGAAAAAGGAGATTTATTGGTTGATGGTGGTTACATGAACAATTTACCCGTTGTGGTAATGAAATCTATGGGAGCAGATACAATATTCGCCGTCGATGTTGCAAGTCATGATGATACATCTCCCGTTTACTATGGGGATAGTTTATCCGGATTTTGGGTAGTTTTAAATAGATTAAATCCTTTCTCTAAACAAACCAATATACCTTCAATGGCAGATATACAATCCAGACTAGCTTACGCTAGTAGTGTTAAATCTTTAGAAGATGCCAAAAACACTCCTGGATGTTTTTACATGCAATTACCCGTTCAACAATATGGTACATTAGAATTTAATAAGTTTGATGAAATTTTAAAAGTTGGATATAAAGCCGGTAAAGAAATGTTAAAAAAATGGAAAGATGACGGTAAATTAAATCATTTATTAGATCAGAATAAATCTGGCGATAAACGAGGAATTCGTAGGAGAAATAGCGTATAATTAATTCACTTAACTGCAAATCTTTTTACTGTAATTACTTATGAAAAAATCGAAATTACTGATATTTAAAAATTGTGACACATCAGTAAAATATGTTACGGCATATATTTACGAGAAAAAATAAAAAAAAAAATCTGATGACAATTATCTCAATACTTTTATCCCTTGTTTCATCACAGCTTTTTTGTAAAGTGGCAAAGGAGTTTACGAACAATGTATCAAATGTATCAAAAATGCATATAACTTTAAAAAAAAAATTTTTAACCTTTCGGATTGATTGGTTTAAAAAAATTTTATTACTTGAAACATTTATAAATAAAAGAATGCAGTTAAAGTGCGTTAGGTAGAACGTTAGGGGACGGGTACACAATTTTTTTGCCTATAGCCTTTCTCCTATTAAAAAAGCGTTCCCTTATATTTGGTTTTATCAAAAAATAAATTACTAATAAGTCCGGTATACCCGAAAATCCGAACGCACAATATAATTAATATATTTGTTTATTGTTTGCAGTAAGTCATTTAAGTCATTAAAATCATTCCAATACTTTTATTGTATATAAGTCATACGATATGATTTTTGAACCCTTCTATCCTTTTTCACCAGTTTTTTTTTTATCATCCTAATTTAATCAAGTTCATTCCGGTTTCATAATATAATTATTTTATTTATTTCAGGTTTAAAATAAATTATTTTACTAAATTTGGTTAAACAATTAAAAAAGTCTAGTTTGATAAATTATTGATTAATTTGGTTAATCAAATTCATTATTTCTCGTAAAACGTCAATTTTTTTTCTTTTTACGCTTTTTTCTCTTTTCATATACTTCATTTCCGATTATTACCATTTCTTTTTCCTCAACTGCATTTTAATATGCAGGTTATATAAATTTCATCTGCATTTTGAAACTCGATATTTTTTGGTGGTACCTCCTTGTTACATCAAAATTAAATTCTTTTTTAAAAGGTCTTTAAGACTTTTAAACTTCATAAGCCCTTGTTGCTGGCCGGCAAGTCATTTATTGACCTTCATTTTTTTTACGATTGGAAGTCGTTTAAAATCTTCTCGATCCTTTTAACTATTTCCTTTCTTTATATAAACATTTTATCATTTTATTTTCCCCTCTTCCAACCTCCTTTTAGACTTCTTATTTCGTTTTGTTTTTTGACTTGGCTCAAGAGCGATCAGCAAAACATTACTAGTTTCCTTCGCCTTTTTAGAAATTTGCTATTTAGCCACTGGAGCCGTAATTATAGCTCTTGGTATTAAATGGTTCTCCACTCTCGGTATTAACATTAGAAGTATTGTAATAACACAAAATTTAATTCTAAGTATGTCTTTATTATATTCATTCAGAAGATAGAAGTAAGAATAATTAATACTAAATGGTCAATTCAATTATATTTCTCATTTTTAGGCGGGTTTGGTGTTGGTGGTTCAATTGTCTTCTCATTTTTAATTGGTCTTATTGGTTTTATTAATCCGTTAAAACGTAAGAATTGGTTATTAGCACACACATTCTTCATTGTTTTAACTTCACTTGCACTTTTGGCCTTGGGTGCAACCATTTGGTTCGAAACATTAAATGAACGAAAACACTATGGTGAAGTGTGGGCGGAATGGAATGATAAAACGAGAGCATTTTTCCAAGATGAGGTAGTTGCAATGCTGCGGATATCAAAATAATATGGATAATAGAGCAGAATCAAATTTTTGTCCAGCAAATGATATTACACAAAATTCCTGTATAGACCTGATAACAAAAGCCGCTGATAAGATTTCACGTCAATTGTTCACAACACTTTTCGGTTTCATCACGGTTAATATTTTCGTATTCTTTGCAACTATAATTTTAATCCAGGCAAGAAATGTTGAAGAACGATACCGTAAAATTGATGAGAAATATGCCGCTTCGGGAGACCAAGCATTAAAAAGACAATATGTCTAAAGAAATTAAGGTCAAAAACTTGGAAAAAATTTTGCCTTTTTTTTTTTATGAAAAGTTTTTGGTTAAAATTTCACATTTATTTGTGTAATGTATATTTTTTTTGGTACCCTTTGGGATGTCATAACATTAGAAAATTTACACTGCATTCTTGTAATTTTTTTTATACATACATTTTTTTCTTACATTTCGTGATAAAGGATTAATGTTAATAATTTCATGTGAAAAATTTTTATTTTCTTGTATTTTAGG
>NQWY01002434.1:0-10014 GCA_019425655.1 Rhizophagus prolifer
ATCAATATTCCCACTAAAAGATAATTCCGTTTTCATAATCCTATCTTCATTTGAATTAAATTCAATTATTTCTTTTCGGCATCCTTCAGCACCAATTACATTCATTTCACAATTTGTCATCGTAAATGCTTTTTTCTCAGCCTTCTTAATTCCATCAAGAGTTATAGTACGACCATATTCTAGTTTACGTTTATCATTCAAAAACTTCCAATTAGGTTTTGAATTTTTTACTAAGTAGAGAATAATATTATCGTCAATTTTTTCGACTATATTATCTAAAACTTTCTTATTTTCATCTTCGCTTGCTATTTCAGTAAGCATATAATCGATAGTACCATCACTATTAATTCGACTGGTCTTTTTTGCAAATGATAACGTATCGTCAATTTTATTACTTTGTTGGAGTTCTTGGCGAATATCTGATAAATTATTATTAAGTTTCAACATGGCTAATACAGATTGTGATGACTGAATACCTACTTGAACCGATACGTCAACATTTTTATTAAGAAGTTTTTTTATTAGTAAACTCATTTTTTGTTATTTATTTTTTCTTAAAAAAAAAAGAAAAATATTTTGTCGGACGTTATTTGCAATGTGAACCCTTTTTTGTTTAAGATCGAAACTTTAAATCATTTTTCCGTGTACCTGTTTAGGACCCAGAGCATTACACAGAAGAGAATGAACCCAAAAATGATGTGTAGATTCTTCCTTTTTTGGATAATTCCGGCAGAATTACGTAATTCCGGCCTTTAGAGTAATAGTAATGAGTGTCGATCTCTTGTTATATATTGCTCGGGTCCAGACTGTTTTTGTTAATCCTAAAAAATTATTACATTACACAAATATTACACAAGTTAATTCACGATTTATAAACCAAATTTTGGAGTTATTTTCGTTTTTTAATCGATCTTTGCTGCAGAATTTTTTTTGAATAAAAATGGCAAATGCGCAATTGATAGATTGGATTGATCAATGCATAATAAATAAACATGTAAAATACTATGATTATCATGATTTTAAAAATTTGGAAGAGATAGGTAGTGGAGAATTTAATAAAGTATATAGGACAAATTGGAAACAGAACGAAAAATATTTTGCATTAAAATCATTTAATTTTGACAATGACAACGTTGTTAAAAAAGCGATCAATGAGGTACTGTAAATATTGAAATCTTTTTTTTTCTTCCAGGTTTACTAAGTATTTTTTTTTTCTATCGTATTATTATATAGATAAAGTTGCATCGAGAAGTTGACTTTTGTGATCACATAATACGATTCTATGGAATAACTAAAACTAAATATGATTCTGGTAATGGTTTTTTTGTTAGAAAATATTAATTGGATATATATGAATACATGAATTTTAACTTTTTTTTTCGTAGATGAAACCTATTTTTTGGTACTAGAATATGCAGACGGAGGAACTCTTGATAGTTACTTAAGAAAGAAATTTTTTTCATTGGATTGGCAAGATAAATATAGATTGGCATTCCAATTATCAAGTGCAATAGAATGTTTGCATGAAGAAGGGATCATACATAGAGATTTGCATTCAAATAATATACTTATACTTCGAGATACAATTAAATTAACGGATTTTGGATTAAGTAAACGTATGGAAGATAATAACGCTGAGATTGTATCAAGAATATACTGTGTAATTCCTTATGTGGATCCTAAAGCATTTATAATTACAGAAAATAAGAAAGAAAAATTATTTGAGGAGGAAGAATTACAAGTAAAGTATAATTTGGATAAAAAAAGTGACGTTTATAGTGTCGGAGTATTACTTTGGCAATTAACTAGCGGTAAAAGACCCTTCATTCACGATAAATATGATTCATCTTTGATTACGAAAATTGCGCAAGGATTTAGAGAAAGTATCGAAGATGATACGCCTGAAAAATATTCCAATCTTTATACGAGTGAGTAAAATTTTACATAAATTTTTCTTGAATTGAATTTGAATTTGAGCTAAAATAATTATTTATTTAGAATGTTGGGATGGTGACCCAGATAAAAGACCAACAATTCAACGGGTTGTCGTCACTTTAAAAGAAATAATGTCGTCATATACCATAACACCTGAACATCAGTCATCAAAAGATGATTCAGAAATAACCAGTATTATTGTGACAGGATTAATAACGTTAATCGTAAAGATAACTAATGAAGGAAAGTCTCGAGATCATCATCGTCTAATTCTTGATAATTTCTTATTATTGCATGATGTCACCGTTGAGAAAATTTATGAATGGTTGAATACGAATACAACGACGAATACGAATCATATGTTTTTTATGGGATATTTACATTTTTCAGGAATTGGTACAAAAATGAGTGTTAATAAGGCATTTGATTATTTTCATCAAGCGTCATCACAACGTCATCCCACCGCTCAATATTATTTGGGAATTTGTTATGAATATGGCTTAGGAACTACGATTAACAAACCATTGGCATTTAAATGGTATGAAAAAAGTGCTAACCATGATCAAAATATAGTAGGTAAATTTGCATTGGGAAATTGTTACGAGAAAGGTATTGGAATTATAAATGACGAAAGGATGGCTTTTAATTGGTATATTGAGGCAGCAAATAATGGTCATGCAAATGCACAATATTGTGTTGGAAATTATTATCAACAAGGAATTTATGTCAACAGAGATTATAAGTTAGCTTTTTATTATTATGGTTTAAGCGCCCAGGGTGAATCTATTTTCGGTATTAATATGTTGGGTTATTGTTATTTATATGGTATTGGAACCTCTGTTGATAAATCAAAAGCTTTTGAGTTATATTTAAAAGCTGCTAATATGAAATATAGTATTGCTCAATATAATGTTGCTGTTTGTTACGAAGATGGTGTTGGCACAACAAAGGATTTTGATAATGCCATGGACTGGTATAAAAAGTCTGCAGATAACGGATACGATTTAGCTATAAAAAGATTAGATAAGTTATCAGCAGAAAATTCGCTTTTGGAATCTAAAGAAAAAGATGTCGGTAAGTTTAATTTATGTTTTATGTCCTTATTTTGTTAGTTATCTTTTAAAATATCTTATAAGTCTTATATTCCTCACACGAAAATAGAATTAGATTCGTTAACTGAACAACAAATAAAGCAACAAATGATGAAACAGTGGAAGTTGCATCATGGTTTGTTCTTGGATGAATATAATATGCAATCAAGTAAACAAGCTGTTTTTGTTGATGATGGTGATTTGTGTACAAGTTTGTATAATGGCGATCCTCTAGTTTATATTAATATAAATGGTCTTACTTTCGACAATAATATTTTTAGTGATTTACAGGTTTTTGATATTTGTATTAATTTTCCAGTTGCTGAAATCACATATAAAGGTGATTTGTCAGAGTCTTTTTCAACATATATGGGAGACGAAGAAGATTTGCATAATTTATATGGCCATATTTTTGCAAACGAATTTTTAGCCGGCGGACAATTATTTATCAAAAATTTCCATCTAGCATCATCCAAACAAAATGATGTTTTAAAATTTTATATAACGTGGGCATATAATTCAGCTAAAAATAACAACAAAACTCAATTCAACGACGATACTTTTGACGCACTTTCTTTAGAAACGTCAAATGGTGTAAAGCTAAATACTCCAAAAAAATTAGCCAATTGGTTAAATAATATATATCAGGATAACGTAATTGATATTATCTCTTATAAAAATCTTAGATCCATTTCTCATTTAAGAAAGGTAAAAGTTGCAGAAGATACATTGACAGCGGATGATTGCGAAATTCAGAACGAGAAAAATCCCGGAATCGCTAATTTTGAAAGGAAATTAAGTTTACAGGAATGGGTTGGAGATAATTTATATGTTAGTTTGGTAAAATGGATCAAAGATTTTCATCTACTTCAAGGTCTTATAATCAATGAATCGCACAAAATAGAAAATAGTAAGAAAATTGCCATCAATATTATTGAAGTTCCCAAAGTAAATTTAAGTGATAAAACTAATTTTGAAATGATAAATCCAACAGTGAAATCAGAGAATAACTTGATATTTAGTAATATTTTTTTCTCAATTAAGAATTTAAGTTCATTTCCATTTGTTAAAAGTAATATTAAAAGTTACGGTGATCACATTCACGTTCTTTTCAAATATGAACAATATGAAATTCGCTTAAGTAAAGACCATATTAAACCTACAAAGGAATTTGAACAAGTAATAGAGAACGCACTTAACAGTAATAAACCATTAAAGGCTTTGCAAGATGTATTTGATGAATATGGCCATTGTTTTCCACAAAGAATTATTTTAGGAAGAACTCTTAGAAACATTCTACCAAAGATTTCATCGGTTAATATGCTTGATAATATAAACATAAAATCACCAATAATTGAATTATTGGATAATCTCAATATTTCATATCTTTTAACACGAGAAGGAAAAGTTGTTGAAAAAAATGATTTGACAAATTGGATTCGAAACACCAGTAATTTGGAAATTATTGGGCTTGATGATATTATTCCTTTTTACAAAATCCTAAAAGAGGAACAGCAAAGAAAAATAGATAATGTGTTAGGAAAATCTAATGATCGTAAAATTATAATGACGGGAATAACTGATTTGAAAGATTTAGATAATGATATCGAAGATTACAAACGTGTAAATTTTGAATCACCATTAGAAAATGAAGATTATGAAGTATTTGGATCAATTATATCGAAGAGCAATTCCAAATTGGAAGAATTTTATGTTAACTTTGGATTATATGACTTTAACGGATTTGTTGCAACAATAAAAAAATTAGAGGAAACAAGCATTGTTATAAAAGAATGTTATATTATATGGATAGTTATTGGAAATCCTTTAAAATTATCAACAACGTCAAATAATCAAGAATTTCAAGTTTATTGTGTTGAAAAATCTATAACATTACGACCTAATAAATCATTATATAATATTAAGACTCCACCTTTATTTCTAGGGAATAATGTTCTTATTAATGCATATTATCCATCAACAAATTGCGAACCTAATAATATCAAGTTAGTCGAATGGAAAAATGAATCTATTAATGTACAAATAATGAAACCTGCTTCGAGTCTTTAACAAATATTGAAATAAAATTACATATTTGTATTTTATCAACATATTATAATAGTTTAAAAATTGATAATTACGAAAAAAGGAAATACTCTTTAGATCTAATAGGATATATTTTAACAAAAAAAAATTTAAATGAGAAGTTACAAGATGAAATTAATAAATTTGATAACATTCAAAATATTATAAAGTATCCGATTGATTATATGAATTATGGATTATGCTCAAATTGTAGCCAATTTAATACCGATTATACTTGGTGTCAATCATGTAATTCTAAATATTTTAAGCAAAATTTTGAAAATTGGGCTAGTGGAAATTCTGAGATCGATGAATTTATTCAAAAAGTACAACTTGAGGCTAAAAATCACACAGAAGTATTAGAATGGATTGATTATAATAGATTTGAAAATATTGAGTATTTGGATCAAGATGAATTTGGAATTATTTATAAGGCAATTTGGAAAGATGGATTTATAAAGAATTTGAATTTTGAAAAAAATCAATGGGAAAGATGGCAGAAGAATGAAATTGTTACTTTAAAATGTTTAAATTCACAAGATATTACAGCTAAACTTTTAAAAGAAGTAAGTTTTTATAATTTATTATTAGTGGAATATACTAGGAAGTAATTTAAATAATATTAATGTAAATATCTTTTTCAGATTATTGAATCATATCTTATAATGAATCATTCGAGTAATGTAATTCACTGTTATGGTATTACTAGAGATCCAAAAACAAATACCTTTAAAGCTGTTGTAGAATATGCGAAAAATGGGAATTTGGAACAATATTTAAATAATAATCATTTATTAGATGGGATAGAAAAGTTAAAAATATTACAAAATATTATTTTGGGCCTTAATGATATTCATAAAAGTGGATTGATTCATCGTAATTTGAATTCTAGAAACATATTATTAAGTGATAATAATGTTGCCTTTATTGCAAATTTTGGATTATTTGAATTATATTGTCAGCAAAAAGAAGTGGAAGTATCACCTTATATAGCACCCGAAATTTTTAAAAGAAAGGAATATACTCAAGCAAGTGACATTTATGGATTTGGAACTATTGTATATGAAATATATACAGGGTTACTTCCCCATTTTAATATGAATCAGGAAAATGATATACCTATTAAACATTTTAATCATAAAATTCCTCAATCAATTTCAAATATAATTAAACAATGTTGGGATATAGATCCTTTAAAACGTCCTAAAGCAGTAAAATTATTTAAATTATTTGACAAATTATTGAATGAAACTTCTCAAGTTAATTTATTAACAGGGATCAGTAGATGTCTCTTAAAATTAGATGTTGCTGAAAGTGGAAAATGTGAAAAATGTAGTAAACAATATATCAAAAATACCAAATATAAATGGTGTGATTCATGCAGAAATTCGGAAATGGATAGTTTTATTCAAAAAAATCAATTAAATATTATATCTAAGCGGATACCATACAATGATTCTATTAAAATTAATGAAATAGATGGAAAAGACAGATTTGCCACAGCATTATGGGAGCGTAATAAGGGATCAATAAAAATATCTAGTTTAAGATCATTTTTGAATAAAAGTGGAATAGCTGAAATAAAAGTTCAAATGGATGACCCTTCATTGCAAGTATTGGTTCATTTAAACGTCAACAATAATTTATCAAAAATTCGTGAAGAACTCAAAAAAAATGATAAGATTAAAATGGATGGCACATTGTCATTTGCAGAGAAAAAAACAAATGGGCTTAGTGAAATAGGTGTAGATGAAAAGAGTATAAATTTAAATGATATTTTAGACGGTAATATTTTGCATTTAGTAAAAAGTTCCAAATGTAATTGGAAATTTTTGAACGATAAATTTCGGTTAGAATATGGACTTTCTGTAACTTCTCAGAAAGCTAAAAAAAAAGCATTCAAAATGAAGGACTGGAAGAATTGTAAAATGACTAATCTTGGTGCTAAGAAATGTCAAAAAGGAATATTTGAATATAATTCAAATGAATATTGGGGAATGAAAAGAAATATATTCTTTACTGGGAATATTAATATAAAGGATTTAGTAAATTCAGAAACATCAGGTGAAAAATTACAAAATGAAAATGTTATTGTTAAGACAAAATCAACTTACAGTTATAGAGAGTTTGGTAAAGTATCTTTAGAATTTAGTAAATATTTGGAACCAACCCCTGAATTTATTAATGTAGTAGAGGATGCTATAAAATCTGGAGATCTAAATGAACTTAAGCAAATCATTGAGGAATATGGCCAATTCATTCCGGGCGAAGTTATTTTAGGTGGAAGAGTTTATTTTGAAGGGACACAAACTTTAAAGACATTGGTTGAAGAAAATGAACATGAGCAAGCTTTAAGTATTGGAATGAAAAATAGGTCTGGAAATTTAAGTAATTATTATAAAAGTAAATGTACAAAATTAATTGGAGGAGAACAACCTGATAGTCTTGAAGACTTTGATGAAACTGCTTGGGTTAGATCTTTAAAGGATTTCAGGAATTGGGATTGTATAGAGATCAAAAATCCTATTAGCATATTTCAACTTTTACCTAATGATTCACGTGATTTTTATGGAAGAATTTTTTCATTGATTGGAAAAAAAATTCATTATTCAAGAACTGAAGATTTTACATATAATTTGGAAGAATTTGGAAAACCAAAAGTATTAAAATTAAACATACCACCAAATATTTCAAATATAGTTCAAGATAAGAAAACTGATTGTAATATCTTTGCAACAGTTGTTGATACCGATGAATATGATGATTTTTTTAATTATCAAATTTTTCATCCACCAGAAGGAAATCCAAATCTTATCATCCATTGTATTCAAAAAAAGCCTAAAAAACGTGTATATAAGTTAAGAATTGGGTGGATGATTGTTGGTTATCATACAGATTTCAACTCTATTTTTACTGACTCCAATATTCAATTGAAAGTTCTAAGGAATGATTTTAATGCATCAAAGCAGTCTATGGAGGATAAACAACTCTTAAATTTTGAATATAATTCATTAAAAAAAGTACCTTGTTTGGGAATTCCTGTACTTAGTAAATTGGATTCCTCAAATGAATCTATTATCATTGGACATCATTTTTATGTTCAAGAATATAATAAAATTGGTTTATATACATTTTCTTTTTGTTTCAATCATAATCATTACCATCACATCAATTTACCCAATTTTAGTTTTTATACGCTTATTATTTCAAAATATTCTAATCCTGATGATTATGGAATATCATCTCTTATTAAAAACAGTAAAATAACCAAAATACCCTTTAAATTAAAGTCTAATAGGTCTGATTCTTTAAGAGATATAAAAATAAAATATATTAGCTTACATACTTCAGGAGAAAGTAATTGTGGTCCGATTTTTCTGAAACAAAAATTTGAAAAAATTGAGATGTATACTATTAATACTAATTGCGAGCAAGCCTCTTGTTGTATTTGTGGGAGGAATAAAAAATTAGAGAAATCAAACTTAAAATATGTATACTTCACTCCAAAAGAAGGTCAGTATTTGTTTTTATCTAATCAATTACCAGAATATTAAGATGCAACTGAAGCATAAATTACAAGAGAATGTGTATGTTATTGAGTTTGTAGTATTTAACAAAGTAGCAAGTAGTATTACAAGACCACTATATAGGCAAACGTAATTTTAGAAAATTATTCTATATTATGTGTAATTTAAAATTCTATTCAAATATATTAATAAGTGATATATTAAGTAGTTGCTAACCTTAAATATTTAATGATCTAAAAATAACAATATTTAGTAACAAATGGGTACTGGAATATGTAATTGATAAAGTATTTGTTGAGTGAAATCATTAATGACCTTGTACAGTATGATTATAATAAGACGTTACTCAGGTAATTCAGTATTTTTAAAAATAAAAGGTGATAAGAATTATTTAACCAAATTTATAAATATCTAAATATCCAATAATTTAAATTGGTAAGGGAGCTTACATATATTACGTAATATTCATTTTATTATAAGCCTTACCCCCCTTGTTAGATTTGATAACCAATCAAATTATAATATTTATGAATCATATGATTTATATAAGTGTAACGTAAAATTTTTACTACCCCTCTCCCCCTTCCAATAATTACATAATATCTGTAAGCTCCCTAATTGCTTAACTAATTTTTCATAATTATGACAAATTCTGGATTATAATTTTATAAATTTTGCATGATTATATAATATGTAAATTATATGATCAGAATTTCCATAGAAATTTTTATATTATCTAGGGGTTAGATAAATATATGGGGTTAACTCAAATGGATTTACCACAAAATCCTGACAACCATAATATTGACAGTCTATAATCCTAACACTAAAATCCCAATAGACCTAAATCCCGGTTGAGTCAAAATCCTGACAGTTAAAAATATCAACAGTTAAAATCCTTAATTTTTTTTTAAAAAAAAAATAAATAAAAATTTTCCAATTAAGCGTACAATTTTATGGCGCAGTAATAGTCAAACTATTTAATTAATATTAATAATGTAATTTATTTTGTAATCTTGATTAGTATTAATTAGTATTAATGCAAATTATTTTGTAAATTTTATTAATATTTATTGTTAAGTGTTAACGCAAATTATTTGTAAATATTAATATTAATGTAAATATGTTACAAAATTACTAATCTAAAAATAAAGAATTTTAATTAATAGGATCATATATACTATAATGAAACAATTGCATCAATCTCAAATTCATCTGGTTAAATCTCAACCAGGATTTTGACTGTCAATATTAACTGTTGGGGTTTATGACTGTCAGAATATTGACTCAACCAGGATTTAGAACCTATCAGGATTTTGGTGTCAGAATTATGGACTGTCGATATTTTTGTTGTCAGGATTTTTTGGAGATCCCAA
>NQWY01002509.1:0-14082 GCA_019425655.1 Rhizophagus prolifer
GTACATTAATTCGGAATTTTTCTAGGATCTCCAATCAATCCATTTTCACGTATTTATCCAGAAGAGATGATTCAAACCGGTATTTCAGCTATAGATACCATGAATTCAATTGCCCGTGGTCAAAAAATTCCGATCTTTTCTGCAGCAGGTTTACCGCATAATGAGGTAACGTATTGAAGTTTCTTGTTATTTAAGCCTCCTCCGAATTTTGATTTATTTTAATTAAACTAGCGACATCTTTATAATTTAGATTGCCGCTCAAATTTGTCGTCAAGCTGGCCTTGTTAAAAAAATCGACAAGGGAGTATTTGATGATCATGAAGATAATTTTTCGATTGTATTTGCTGCTATGGGCGTCAATATGGAAACTGCACGTTTCTTCAAACAAGATTTTGAGGAAAATGGTTCCATTGAAAGGGTCACTTTATTTTTAAATTTGGCTAATGATCCAACGTATGTACCTTGTTTATTAAGAAATTTTTAGTATATTACATGTATTAAAATATAAAAATCTTAGAATCGAACGTATTGTTACGCCACGGTTGGCTCTTACTACTGCCGAATATTATGCTTATCAACTCGAGAAACACGTTTTAGTTATATTGACTGACATGAGTTCATACGCTGATGCTCTACGAGAGGTAGGTAATTTGGTTTTCTCCAGTGAAAAAAGTTCGTGATATTTATTAATTTTTTTTTATTACCTTAGGTTTCTGCTGCACGTGAAGAAGTACCAGGTCGACGTGGTTATCCAGGTTATATGTATACCGATTTATCTACAATTTATGAACGTGCAGGACGTGTGGAAGGAAGGAATGGTAGCATTACGCAGATTCCCATTTTGACTATGCCAAACGACGGTAATTATTATAATCTACTTTTATCTTCAATTCTATAAATTCATGTTTCTAACTTATTATATTCTTTTTAACTTATTGTAGATATTACTCATCCCATTCCGGATTTGACAGGTTACATTACAGAAGGTCAAATTTTCGTTGACCGTCAATTACATAATCGCCAAATCTACCCACCCATTAATGTCTTGCCTTCTCTCTCTCGATTGATGAAATCTGCTATTGGTGATGGCATGACAAGGAAAGATCATGGTGATGTCTCGAATCAATTGGTAAATAATTGTAACGAAATTTATATCTTTCGGATATATCAAGGAATTATAAATTAATATAAATTAAATTATAATTGTTAGTATGCTAAATATGCTATTGGTCGTGATGCTGCGGCCATGAAAGCTGTAGTAGGTGAAGAAGCTTTGAATCAAGAAGATAAACTTTCTCTTGAATTTTTGGAGAAGTTTGAGAAGACGTATATTTCTCAAGGTAATTGATGACTGATTATTTTTTTTCTTTTGGTTATCATATTAATTCACGTTTATTCATTCATAGGTGCATACGAATCGAGAACAATCTATGAATCTCTGGATCATGCTTGGTCGATTCTTCGTATATTCCCGAAAGAAATGTTAAATCGTATACCACAAAAAGTATTGCAAGAATTTTATCAACGTGACAGAAAAGCAAAGGCTACACAGAAAAACAAAGCTGCGGTCGATACAACTGAAGAGTGACGCAAATTATCTAGACATTATTTATTCAAGAATTTTAAAATTGCATCAATTTTTTTCTTTAATAAACTATGAAATAAAATTATAATGTACGCCTACATAAATGACTTCCTCTTGCCGAATTTATTACTAAGTTAGATTTCCGATATAATCACAACAACTGGCAGAATTGTATTTGAAAAATGAATTCAGTCTATGTCAAGATGGACCCTAAGAGACATATTTTCGCATAAACAATTCAAAGCGAAATTAAGTCATATTTGCTAAAAACACAGTTAATGCCTAAATATAGGTCGACTTTTTCATTTTTTCTGTCATTCTTGTGAATTACGCATGATATGATATCAATCAATACGCCTAATTAGTATGAAAGAAGCACGATCGACATTATTTCGACTAAATATAAATCACGTGATATATGTGAATATTTCTTATCTACTTTCCTCTTACAATAGACAATTACCTGGTGAGCTTCATTCCTATATTCCTGCTGAATTCCTCAAAGCATTAATATTAATGGAGTCTCTCACTCGCCATCCATCTAATAAAGGTTATACAAACGACAGAACAATGCAACGTAATGGATATTATGGTCGACGACACTCGAAAACTTCTCCGAATGGTAGTAATGGTGTTAATGGACGTTATAAATTATGACAACGGTCGAAATTATTGGCCTCCTCGGGAATGGAAAAGTTTTACTGAGATAAAATTCAAAATTAGCAACGTTCATTCTAAAGCTGAAGTAACTGAATTAAGAGAATATTTTGAATCCTATGGAAATGTTTACAAAGTGCAAATTGAGACAAGAGATTCCGAAAGTGGCGAACGCCCAACCGGGGTTGTTTATATTACTTTCAAGTTCGTATAATAACTTGTATCTTTAATTTATTATTTAGAATTTTTAATGAATTGTTAGTATTAATTGCTTTTTTTAATAGGCCTGTTCCTAAATTTCCATTTTGGAAGAATCCAGTAAGCTTCCATGGGAAACCTTTGAAAGTAGATTACCAAAAAGACGATAATAGCTCAGACACGTTTATTGATCAAACGGGCGCAAAACAGAGATTAAAATTTCATTCGTTTCAAGCAGAAAGCCTTGAAATGGGCGTTTATCTACAACCGGAAACTTTTGTTTCCGAGATTAAATACACTGACTCAGTAAAATTTACCATAAATTATCAAAAACGCAACTTAAGTGTTGAATTTGGTTTTAGGTCATCTCAACAAATTCATATGTTTAAGTTGGAAGTTGATTTTAAGAATATAGAAGGTGAAATTCATGTTGAACTTGGCAGATCACGTGGATCAATTACTATAGCGAATAAATATCCAGCCAGATATTGGGTATTAGACAGTAGATTACAATCTAAAGACAAGTTCAATTGGTGTTTAGATGACTCGTGGAAACGTAAAACCGAAATTCGCGTTTTACCGAAAAGCAAAGAGGAGAAAGAAATACCTCTTCAACCGCATATGCCAGATAATAGTGAACAACTCGGCAAATGGGTTGTTTATAGAATAACTTTCGATCTGGATCGACTGGGAAATACTTCTGTAGAAGGTCTCCATTGTTTTAAAAAAATGATTGAGAAAGCAGGAGAATTTAATTTGGTCAAGCTTGCCAACATTAATTATAGACCATTAAACATAGTTTGTGGGTCCAATTTACGCAAATATGTGGAACGTTCAATGTTAGATTTTGACGTTCTTTATATGACTGAATGTAACATCTCTTTTAATTACCTTCACGATTATAACCTTAATGAAGATTTCTTTTTTTTATTGGCTCGGCTGCCAACCCAGTCTGCAATTGATATATTAGAGACAATTTTTGCTGGAAAAAAACGTATTTACGATCCATTATCGCATTTACGTTTAGAAGTCATGAAACTTGACGTTGAAAGGAAGCCCAAGTATGTGCCATCCGATTGCGTAATGATACGCAAAGTAGTTATTACTCCTACCGCTATGTACATTTTGATGCCAACGATGGAAACTTCTAATCGGGTTATTCGCCATTTTCGCGATAAGAAAGATAATTTCTTGCGTGTTCAATTCGTAGATGAGGCATCCAGTAAAATTAGTTCCTCTAATGGAACTCATAATTATGCTTTATATAACAAAATTTACAATACCTTACATAACGGCATCAAGATCGGCGATAGACAATATGAGTTCTTGGCCTTTTCATCTAGCCAGGATTTCTCTACCAATAAAAATGTTGCTAAATATGCTGCTCGTATGGGACAATGTCTTTCGAGTACCCGCGTCGTCTTGGCAATGAATGATATTGATATTAGAGTGATTCGCGATGTTGTTAGAAATCGGTATACATTTTCTGATGGTGTAGGGAAAATATCGTTTTCATTGGCAGGGAAAGTAGCTGAGAAATTAGGATTAAAAAATACTCCTAGTGCTTTTCAATTTAGCCTTGCTGGTTATAAAGGAGTATTGTGTCAATTTCATTTGCGAGATAGCCAGATTCAAGTGCGCCGAAGTCAACACAAATTTGAATCGGAACATTTTGATTTAGAAGTTATTAGGAGATCAACCTTTATTCCAGCATATCTTAATCACCAGGCCATTACATTATTATCTTCATTAGGAGTACCTGATAGTGTATTCGTTGAAATGAAAGATGCGCAAGTTAGTGATTTGGACAGCATGCTTAAGAACGAAAACACAGCTGTAAATGTTTTACACCAAAATATTGATGAACATGGTATTTCCAAGTCTCTAGCAGATCTTGTAAAAGCGGGATTTTTACAAAAACGTGATAAATATTTAATGAATTTATTATCGTTGTTTCGTATAATGATGTTAAGAGAGTTAAAGAAAAAAGCGAAAATTCGTGTGGATAAAGGTGCATTTTTGTTAGGAGTTTTGGATGAAACAGAAACTTTAAAGGAGAATCAAGTATATTGTTGTGTCTCCGATCAATATGATCCATCTATTAGAAGAGTAATTACTGGAACCTGTATAGTGTACCGTAACCCTTGTTTTCATCCTGGCGACATACGAGTTGTAACAGCTGTAAATTGTAAGAAATTGGATCATTTAGTAGATGTAATAGTATTCCCAGCAGTTGGTTATCGAGATATTCCTAGCCAATGTAGTGGTGGTGATTTAGATGGTGACGACTTTACGTATGTAACTAATCTTAACAAATTTTTTATTTGGAAAAAAATTATAACTAATATTTTTTTTTTTTTTCGTTAGTATAATATATGATGAACGGCTAATTCCTCAAAAAAAGAATTTAGAGCCTATGAACTATGAGGCTCAACAACTCGAAACGGTAGAGAATGTAACGATGGACCATATTAAGAAGTTTTTTGTTAATTATATGTTGTCTGATGAGCTTGACATGATTGCCGACGCTCATCTGGCAAAGGCAGATACTTCAGATGTTGGCGCATTCCATGGGCAATGTATACGTCTTGCGCAATTGCATTCTGAAGCTGTAGATTACCCCAAAACCGGGAGACCGGCAATATTCCCACCAGAGCTTCGAGCTCATAGGTTTCCAGATTTTATGGAAAAGACAGACAAAGCTACCTACCAATCAGAAAAAGTTCTCGGTCGTTTGTACCGTTCTATTGAAGTTGATGAGTTTGAACTTTATGATAATTCTAATTTTGATAATAGATTACATGTTGATGGATATCAAGCTTATTTAGAGGATGCACGAATACTTAAACGTGCATACGATGCAGAAATAAAAGCATTAATGAATCAGTTTGGTATCGCGACCGAATTTGAGGTTACAAGTGGATACATAGTTAATACTATTACAAACGTTGATAGAAAGAAGTCTCGTGACGTAACTAAGTCTGTAATGGACTCCATAATTCCAATTAAACGATATTATCGAAAATTATTTGAAGGTGAAAGGACGAATGTTGTTTCACCAGAAGCTCGTAGCAGAATGGAAGCCAAAGCATATGCTTGGTACTATGTAACATATCATCCATCTGTATTAAGTGATGATCCTTCTGAAAATATGGTCTCATTTCCTTGGATAGCATATGATTTTTTATGTGAAATTGCAATTAGAAATAATAGGAAAGTCAATACGATTCAAGATTATCACAAACAAAGTGGACTTATTGGAGCATCAAAATATCATCAAAAAGCTATTCAACCAGAAGATAATGATATTAGATTAAAACAAAAAGTTTTTATTCAAAACAATAATAGTAATCTTGATTATACTAATTATAATCAACATCCATTGGATGATTTTATCAGCAATAATGATGATGGAAGTAAATTGAGGAAAAACATATCTACGCAAAACAAAACTCGTAATCCTGATTATATTAGTTATAATCAATATCCTTTTATTGACGAATATGGGTATATTTAGACAAAAAATATCAAAGATATTTAACGCATTTGTTGCTTAATGAAATTATTGAATATTATCATTATTATAACATTTGCTTTTACTTTTGGCTCAATACATTAGAGCTATTCCAATTTGTAATATTGGCACAAATATTTTAACGTTTTAACAAATTTATATATTGATTGAAAGTTTTTTACATTGAATTTTTGATTCTATTTTTTTAAATAGTATAAGTAAATTTAACAATTTTTATCACGAGAATATAATCTTGTCTCTTTTTTTTCTGATATTTTTTTTCTATTAAATCATTTGAATATTATTGAATTTATTGATTTACTAAAATAAAGTAGTAATTTTTAGTATCAAACTAAATGATTCAAGATTTGCAAATCATAAACTTTTTTTCCTAATATACCGTACTACCTAAATTCGGTAATATCCGTCAAACATTTAGATCTTATTTATGTAATATCGTCAATCTTATATTAATCATCTCATCTTTGGAAATTCAGATCAGATCAAATAGTGTTATAAATAGTTGTTAGATCTTAAATTCGAAATGTTCGAAAAAAAAAAAATAAATACTTTTTTTTCTTATTAACAACCAAAAATTAAAAAATGACATCGGCAAAATTATGGGGCGGTCGTTTCAGTGGAAAAACTGATCCATTGATGGATAAATTCAACGCATCAATAAATTTTGATAAAAGATTATATGAAGCAGATTTATTAGGCTCTCAAGCATATGCAAAAGCATTATCTCGTCGTAATATTATTACCACTGAGGAAAAAGATATTTTGGTTAATGGACTTGAAGATGTACTTAAAGAATGGAGAGAGGGTACTTTTATTATTAAAGAAGGTGATGAAGATATTCATACCGCTAATGAAAGAAGATTAGGTGAATTAGTTGGTAGTGTAGCTGGAAAATTACATACAGGAAGAAGTAGGAATGATCAGGTTGCCACTGATTTCAGATTATGGGCAAGAGAAGAAACAAAGAAATTACTTGTTTATCTCAAGCAATTGATTGCTGCAGCTGTTGAACGAGCCGAAAAAGAAATTGATGTGATCATGCCTGGTTATACCCATCTCCAGGTTGGTTATTGTACGACTTTTTTATTATGTACCCTTAAAAGAAGTAGTTTTGTAAATTAATTCCCTCTTCCAATAAAACAGCGAGCACAACCAATTAGATGGAGTCATTGGCTATTGACGTATGCATGGAATTGGAAAGAAGATACGGAACGTTTAACTCAAATAATTGATAGATTAAACGTACTTCCATTAGGTAGTGGAGCATTGGCAGGAAATCCTTTTAACATTGATAGAGAATTTTTGGCAAAAGAATTAGGCTTCAAAGGTGTTATTCACAATAGTTTACTTGGAGTTAGTGATAGAGATTTTGTTGCTGAAATATTATTTTGGTCTTCTATGACTATGATACATATTAGTAGATTTTCCGAAGATCTAATTCTATATTCTACGAGTGAATTCGGGTTTGTTACACTAGCTGATGCTTATAGTACTGGTAGTAGTTTAATGCCTCAAAAAAAAAATCCCGACAGTCTTGAATTATTACGTGGTAAATCCGGTCGTGTTTTTGGTCAGGTAACATATCGCATGATTGCGTAATTATTTTAAAACATTCCGCTAACTAATTTCTTACCATAGTTGTCAGGATTTCTAATGACATATAAGGGACTTCCAAGCACTTATAATAAGGATTTACAAGAAGATAAAGAACCAGTCTTTGATGCAACAGATACATTGTCTGGTTCTTTACAAATTACCACTGGTGTCTTATCAACTCTTACTGTAAGTAACAATCCCAAAGTTTTATGTTTATTTGAATTAAGCCCCAACACTTTTTTGTTATTTTAGATTTACCCTGAAAGGATGAAACAAAGTTTGAGTACTGATATGTTGGCTACAGACTTAGCTGAATATTTGGTTCGCAAAGGAGTAATTATCGTGATTTACTAGTTATCTTCAGCTCATTTCAAATAAGCATTCTTCCCCTGATTATCATTCTCATTCTCTTGTTTATTATCCTAGGTCCCATTCCGTGAAACTCATCATATTGCAGGTGCTGCAGTCCGTTTAGCAGAGGATCGTAATACATCAATGTCCAACTTAACTTTAGAAGATTTTAAACAACTCCATCAAGCTTTTGAAGATGATGTCAATTTAATTTGGGATTATGAAAAAAGTATTGAAAATAGATGTAGTCTAGGTGGTACTAGTAAACAAACTGTACAAGAACAAATTATTAAATTATCTAAATGGTTAAATGAATGAAAATTAAAGAGATAGACAGTATATAGATTTTCTGATATTACATAAATTGTTTAATTTTTGTGCAAGATAGTAAAATTAGAATTGCATACAATTATTTAATAATTTAATTAATATTATTTTAATAAATCATTTTTCTCTTGATCTAATCACCACTAGTGGACAAATAAATTATATAGACTTCTATAAAATTTCTTACTGTAAAATCATTCTTCTCGTTTATCAACAAACTAATTCATTTTTTCGCTGATCACGTGTTTCTGCTGATTACCATTTTTAAGTTGATTACCCTCCCCTTGCACTTCCTTTGCACAATGAGCCAAGGTATTTCACAGCCCAAGTTAATTTTTATTTACAAATATTTATCTTTTTCCTATTAAATAATTTTGAAAATTTTGAAATTATTAACAGATTATGAACATAAACCTCAAAATCAGCCTCCGATGGCTGAACAGCCTGTTGCTTCTTCACAACTTTCTTCGATAGAAATTGGTATTTGTGGAGCGGTTGCAGGAATGGTTTCAAGGTCTGTTATATTTGACGTCGTTCAATTTGAGTCATTAGTCTGGCGATTATTCAATTTTACATGATTAGATTTGTTGCTTCTCCATTAGACGTAGTTAAAATTCGATTACAAGTAGGTATTTATTTTTCTTTATCATACTCTTTTCCATTTTTAATTTAATTTTTAAAATTATTAGCTTCAACCGGGAAGACCAAATAAACCTCTATTATCGAGACATAAAAAAGTTCATAATTCTGGCACACTTAAAAAATATAACGGGATGTCTCATGCAATTAAATTAATTATTCGAGAAGAAGGCATTCGAGTAAATCTTTAAAATAAAAGATCATTTCTCTAAATGTTTACCTAATTCTGATTATTTAATATTTATAGGGGTTATGGAATGGTAATCTTTCTGCAGAATATTTATATCTGTCATACGGCGCAGTCCAATTTTTAACTTACCAACAAATGCAAAATCTTTTCAAACGTATTGATTCAAAACAAAGTGAAAAACTTGGTATTAATAAAACATTACAACCATTTTTGAGTGGAGCCATAAGTGGAAGTACTGCAACTATTGTTACATATCCTTTTGATTTATTAAGGACGCGTTTTGCTGCGCAAGGTGAAAAGAGGGTGATTGTCAATCTTTACTTTAAGAGAGAATGAATCCATAGACAAAATCATTCAATTGGTTTATAATAATGCATAGATATATATAGGACTAAGGCACGCAGTACAGCAAATTTATGCGCAAGAAGGATATCGTGGGTTTTATCGAGGAGTTACCGCGTCTGTTGCACAAATCATTCCTTACATGGGATTAATGTTCGGAAGTTATGAATCTTTAAAAAAATCATTCAGAAAGTTGGAGGTAAAGAAATACATGATTTTATTCTAATATTCTAGTTCTAATATCATTTTCATAATATCAGGATAAGCATATTTGGTTTCATAATTTAAGAGCTACAGAGGATTTATTAAGCGGGGCAATAGCAGGAATAGTGAGTAAAGCTGGCGTATTTCCACTCGATTTAGTGAGGAAAAGATTACAAGTGCAAGGTCCAAACAGAACAAATTATTTTATATCAAATGTACCATTATATTCGAGTTCAATATTGATATGCATTAAACAAATATTGAGTTGTGATGGAATTTTTGGTTTATATAAAGGTCTTATGCCAGCTCTAATTAAATCTGCTCCTGTAAGTGCTGTAACATTTTTTGTTTATGGATATACTAAAAGACTATTAGAAAAATTACATTCATCAAAGGATAAATAAAAAAGCAAAATAATAATATCATTTAAATTTTAATTGATTATATAAAGTACTTAATATTTATACCAAAATTCGTATATCGTCAATAAATATCTTTATTTTATTAATAGTAAAAATTCTGGGTCATCTGCTATTTTAATCACATGAGTCGATACAGTGTCTTATCGACTCGTACGAAATTGTACTAGAATAAAAATTAAAAAAGACGTGAAATTTCATGAACTGGGACTATATTGTATGTAATTTTTTACATAGTATTTATTTTAAGGTTTATAAAGTACATTAAAATATATTAATTTGTTGAAATTTATTACATTCCATTGTATTGTAAATTACTCTATATACATAAAAGAACATAGTATATAAAATTGACAATATTTTAACGTTTTTTCTATCAATATAAATGCGAAAAAAGTATAAGTATTATAATTGAACCGAGAACTGAGTAATATAATCAAATTTATGTGTACTTTATTGTCAAACATTATATGATTTGCTTTTTACTAGGCATATAAAAATTACATAATTTTAAATAATTGAGGTACTCACTCCTTATCATTCTGTAACATGGTACATTATGATTACTAAGATCATTTTCATCATTTTTTAATTCTATAATTGTTCCTTTAGATCCTTCAAATATTTTATTCATTTCCGTTCATAAAATAGATCTGTTTTCAAAGATCCCAGATTAACAATCTTTGGACATCCATCTCTCAATATCTAAAAAGAAATGATTAAGCTTAAAAATAAAATCTCACATCTTTTTCTTGTAAAACGCATTCTTTACAATAATACGCATCTGAAACACCTGGAGCACCACAAATCATCATAAAATATTTTTGTTTCGTTTTGATTGTCAAAATGTAATAGCCCAGTTAAAGTTGTTCACATACTGATTGTATTGTCCTTTAACAACTTGAATGAAATTCAATTACGTAACCATACAAATCCGGTTTATTACATAACATTATCACACATTCAGGCTTGTCGCAACATGATAAGTGTTTGTAAAATGGAATCTACAATTTGAAAAAAAGAAAAAAAAAGACACGATTAGTAATGATCCAATTTGATTCTCATGCAGGTGTATTGGTTTCTTTGAATATTATGAAGGGAGATACGTAACTGATTCCTCCTCCAGAATCAGTAAACCTTCTCAAAGAAATCATAATTATGGAAATGGTCACTTCAGACTATTACAGTTCCATGGAAGTGTCATCTCCACAATTATTTATACCCTTACATTACAAATTTATAACTATTCTAATACAACTATTTTAATACATTAACAAATTTAACTATTCTATTACATTTATATACGTTACATTCTTCAGTTATACTATCATTAGAGTATGGAAAAGTTCAGGTCCGAGACTTTAGGACTGAGTCTTTGAACTCAGTCTTGGTAAAACCTGGTCTAATTTTTTGGGACCTAATTTGGATGGTCCCAATTTGGTTTTTATATTAAGATAATATAAATTAGTGCTGATCTGTTAAGCAATTAGTAAATTATAATCACATGAAATGTGTAGATCAATTAGATAGATTGTTAAATGCTATGCCTACGCATCTTACCATTAAAATTTTCACATTTGCATTTTACTTTACTTCGCTCTTCCCATTATTTTTTCCTTCCCATTAAATTTGAACCTTTTGAACAAGATATATCTCCTAGGAAAGATGAAGAAAATGATAATAATGATAGTGAGGATGAAAGCTTACTTCAATCTCATCGAACTTCACCAACATGGAAGTATTTTAATGAACAAACAACTTAACATCCAGGGTATCCAGTTTGTCGCAAATGTCAATATGTTTTTGGAAAAAAAACTGGAATTTCAACTTTAAAATGACACTTAGAATCTGTACATAAAATAAAGATAGAGAATGTTAAAAATGTAGAAAAGAATCAAAGTACTTTGAATTTTAAGTGAACTGACCTTTAGCCTGAAAAAGAAAAAAATGAGCGAGATATTGCAATAGTGGAGTGGGTGGTTGGAGATGCACAACCTTTTCGTTCTGTTAAAAACTTACAATTTAAAATTATGATCAATAAATTTGACTTGCGGTATTAAATTCCAGATGAAAAAACTGTAAAAGCTTTGGTAGTTGATTATTTTAAAGAAAAATATATAAATATACAAAATAATTTAAATGCAATTTCAGGCAAATTATCTTTAACAGCAGATATGTAGACTTCAACATGTAATAATAATGCATTTCTTGGTCTAACAATTCATTATATTGACAGTAATTGGAATCTAAAAAACTTTTTGTTAAATATTATTTCTTTTACTACTCATTATACTGGAATCAATATAGCAAATGCAATAAAATCAGTTTTAATAGAGTTTAATCTACTTGAAAAAACTTTGGCTTTAACTACTGATAATAAATCAGTGATGGTAGTTTGTGGAAGAATAATTGCAGAAGAACTTACTTGAGAACTTAATGACCAGTTTTTTTAACATTACAGGTGCTCTGCACATATTTTAAATTTAGCTGCACAGCAAGAAATTGAAATTATTGATGATGAGATTGTTAAAATTTGTGAGTTAATGAAAAAAATTAAATATTCAACTCTAAGGTGCGATAGATTACGAGAATTGTATTCACTAGAAAATTTAACATATTACAAACCACAATTGGATGTTGAAACCAAGTGGAATAGCACTTATTACATGATTGTAAAATTCCAAAAAATGTTGCGTCTTATTGAAATGTTAGCTGCAACAGATCAAGATATTAAAAATTTTGTACCAGATATGCAAGAATGGATAAAACTAAATGTAAGTGCTAGCTTTATTTTCCTAAAAAAAACTACACATACTCTTATTTTACATGAATAAGATACTTTTATATTACTTGAGCCATTAGAAAAAGCAACAGTATTGCTTTCAGCTTCTTTCTATTCCACCATTTCTGATGTAAGATTTTTATTTCTTGGTATTCAACAACATCTAAATGATTATATTGAAAAGAAGGATTTAGTCAAAGTGAAGTAGTATCATCAATACTTCAAAAAATTGACCAGTATTGGGAAGTAGTGGATTCATCTACCTTAGTAGCTGCAGTATTAGATCCATATTCAAAACTTACTTTGTTTTCTACTGGAGAAGAATCAACAAAAGCAATTAATGCAGTAAAAAAGAGTTTTTCTGAATATTATACACCAATGTCTCAATCAGCTGTAATTAATCATGATAATAGTGAAGTAGTTAGCACTCGTGAATACTTTCATCAATTAAAGAGGAAATGATTAAATAATAATACTGCAATCAATATTGCAACAAAACTATCAACTGGAATTTATGAGAAAATTGACCAGTATCTTATCTTGCTATGTAATGATAATGTTGCACCATTGCTATAGTGGCAGGCTTATTTTTGAGAGTTTTCAACATTAGGAGCAATGGCACGAGACTATTTATCTATACAGACTACTAGTATTGCTTGTGAGTAAGCATTTTTTGTAGCGAGTAATACTATAACTCGCACAAGAAATAGATTAAATCCAGATACGTCTCGTGCATTATTGTGCTTAAAAAGTTGACTTGTGAGAATATTAAGGGAATTATAGGTAACATTTAATTGTTTATAATAATATAATTATTATATATTGATAAAAATATTTTCTTTTTCACTTACGAAATAAAAAATGTGACTTTAATAGGAATTATTATGATGCTATTACTTAAATAATTAGCATTCCAGCCAATCTTTGTGATCATAAATTTTTTTTGCAGCTTGATTAAATAAAATAAATTATTTAAGTATTTTTTATTTAAATTAACCAATCAATCCAATTGGGACTAAGTCCTGATTCAAGTCCTAATTCAAGTCCTAGTTTTGGTCCTTAAATTAGGTCCAGTTTATCTATATACCAGGACCTATAAGTCTTAGAACTTTAACTGAACTGTAACAGACTTTCTATTCCCTAAGTATGTGTAGTTTTGTTTTAAGCCTATTTTCACTTTGTATAATATATATACCATATAAGGTAATTATGCATTTTTATGCATTAATATTACATAAAATAAAAATAAGTTTAAAC
>NQWY01002520.1:0-10960 GCA_019425655.1 Rhizophagus prolifer
TTGCAAGTACAAAAATAAAGACAATAATAGTTTTCATTTTATTTTTTTTTGATTCAATTATAAAATAGGGAAAATGTAATTGGCGATCCAGGTACATATGGTTTTTTTATCCATTTCTTTTTTATTTTCACCTTCCTTTATTCTCCATTTGGCCATTAGTTTCTAATTTCTTCTTTCGTTTTTAGGTTTTTTAAGCTCTTCTGGTCTTGTTATTTTTCGTTCTCTTTTTGTTTTTACTTTTCTTTTTCATTACTTGTTTCTAACTTTAGTTTTCAATTCTTTTTTTTTTTTTTAGATCTTTGAATGAGTTAATGGTATGTTATTTTTTTCTTTTTGTTTTTAATTTCTTTCTCATTTCAATTTCTTTTTTTTTAGATCTTTAGAATCTTCCAATTTCATGATTAAGGCATGCTTTCTTTTTTTTCATTTTGTTTTTGATTATATTTCATTTTTACTAATGTTATTTTATTTCTTCTTTATGGATTTTTGATTTTAATTACTCCTTCCTTTTGTTTATCTTTCGTTTTCATTCACTTTCCCTTTCATCATTTTTCGTCTTTATTCCTTCTTATTTCCGACTTCGGTTCTCCTTCGTTCCTTTGTTTTGTCCCTTTATCTTTGTCTTCTTCCCTTCATCTTCGTTTCTTTTCATCTCATTATTTTCGTCCCATTTTCATCTTCTCATTCCTAATTATTTTTATCCCCTTTTTGTCTCCTACTTTTCTTTTCATTTTTCGTTCTTACATCTCATTATTTCGTCCTATTTATTCGCCCATTTTTTCATCACATTTTTCCATCATCCTTACTCCATTTTTTTGGTTTTTTTGTCCCAACTTCCTCCTTTCGTTATCTTTTGCTCTTTTCATTTCCTCTTTTTCTTTGTTATTTTTCATTTGTCTCTTTTCATTTATTTCGTTCCCTTTTACTCCCTTTCATTTAATTTGTTTCGTTTCTCTTTCATTTCCCTTTGATCCCCTTTGATTTCTCTTTCGTTCCCTTTATCTTTCTTTTTTTGCTCTCCTTTCATTATTTCTTTTCCATTCCCTTTTATTGGTTTTTTTTCTTTTGTTCCCCTTCTTCGCTCCTTTCTCTCATAATTCCGTTCTCCTTTCTTCACGTCTTTTTCTTGTTTCTTTTTCTTCAATCCTTTCTTTCGTTCCTCTTTATTCACTTCTTTATTTACTTCTTTCTTTCGTCCCCTTTTATCGTTTCCATTTATCGTTTCGTCCTTTTTTTCATTTTGTTCCCTTTTCTTCGTTCCCTTTTTTCGTTTCCCTTTCTTTGATTCTTTCGTTCCCCTTCACCCCCCCTTATTCTTTTTATTCATCTTTTTGTTTCTTTTGTTTGTCCCAATTGCATTTTTTGTTTCTTACTTTTCTCTTTTTATTGCTGTTCCCAATTTTTATTAGCACATCCCTACTAAAAAACGAACCTTTGATAAATAGAATGTCTTTTTTACTTAATCAATAAAACATGTATCTTTTAAATCTATAATAAATAAAGTTTCGTTACATAAAATAAATTAAAAACATTAAAAAATTACTAATATTAAAATAGTAGATCAACATACTGTATTTAAAAAAAATTAGCGAATCAATAATTTATTAAATCACGTGATAGGGTGCCATGCGTGTGGGACCACACGTACGTGTGGTACTAATGAATCACTTGTAGAAGTTGTATTTCCTAGCACTTCTACTGGAATAGTGGTTATGAAAGTTGAAAAGGATACTGCATATTTTGTAGTAAATGGAGGTTCAGCAATTTCCTTTGCAAAATACATTTGCACTTACTGTTCACAAAATGCAAGGACCTTATGCTTCATACTTCTATGTTTGCGTATGGTCAATCATATGTTGCCATGAGAAGAGTACACATCGATCCAAATTCCATTAAAGCAGATAAAAACATGATCAAAGAATATGAAAGATTACAAGAAAAAAATAAGATCAAGCTGCAATAACATTTCATTGATATTTAAATTTGCTTAAATTACTATTGTTTTTAAATAATTTATGTATAATAACTAATACTTATTACCAAAAATAAATTTTTAAAAATCATTTAATGCTAAGATAGTGACAAAGGCTTTTGATGTAACTCCCCTTCTTAATAAATCTATTTTTTATTCAAGATAGTGAAATTAAAAAACCGGGAACGAAACCATACATAAAATTCAGACAGAACTAATAAATTGTCATACACAACACAACATGAGGAGATTATAATAGTATACATGTTTGTTACCTCAGGAAGGAAATTGCTCGAGATACAAACATATGAGTCATATACAGTAACTAAAAGATTTCGATTACAAAAAAATTCAAACCACAACTTAAGCTTTGCCAATTTTGTTTTTGATATTTTATTCACTCGCAAAATTTCTCAACTACCAAAATTTTTGAAAATAAATCTAAAATGAAATATCGTTGATTAATTTTTTTTATTTGGATTGATTTTATAACTTTTTATAAATTGTACTATTTATTATTCGCAAAGTACTGTATTAGGATAATCATACATATAAATTTATAGGAAAGCATTTAATTCTCATTTCATAAAACGTTTTATTGAACGATAAATATGTATGATTTTCAATTTATGGGAATGACTGAATGTTTACTTTTTAAAGGTATTGAAAAAGATTACGAGAGAAGTATCACGTTATACTAAGACATGGGAAGATAATTTATTAAAAAAAGATTTACAGAATCGAGAAAGGAACTATATATAAGTATTATAATATTTTTTTAAAAAAAATAAAAAATATTAAAAATTTATGAAATTCTAATTAATTAAAGTACTATATTCTATACATGTTTAATGTGAGCTTTAGCAAATTCCTTTCTTTCATGTTCAACAATAAATGTACCAAAAACAATTTCATCAACAGAATTATCTTCACCTTCATAATCTTGATGAAAAGGTGAAGTACCACCAGAATTGGTAATTGTGACTTTATTTTTATTAAAGTCGTTGGTTAAATTAATCTTCCTTCCTTTCTTGGTTACGATATAAAATTTATAATTTTCGATATTCGTATCCTTTTGGAAACCGTTAGTAAATAGTCCATTATAGAGAGTATGACCATCATGATCACTAAAGGTAAATCGACCTTTGACCACGTCGTCTTCGTTCTGTCGTCTTCCGATGGGACCTTCGTCGGGAAAATCAACAAAAGCGACATTACCAGTATATTCTTCTTCCTCTTGACGTTTATTCAACGGTGCGGTTTGAGTTAATCCTATAAAAACCATACAAAACAAGGCAACCATAGCCAAAAAGGACAATTTTCTTGGAATCATTTTGATTTTTGATTTTTAGAAAAGTTTTATTGAGGAAATTAATTTGAGATTAATAGTTATCGTTATAAATTAGATTGTCTTTTTTTTGGTTAGGGAAGTGAAGGAAATTTTTGCTTCTTTTATATTTGTGAAGGATCATTAATTTATCGTCTCGAAAGTTACAATTTTATTAAATATCCTTAATTAAGAAAAAAAAAAAAATAGTTCATTTGAAAAAATAGAATGCATTTCATAATGCATGTTTGTTTATTTTGATTGAAGTCTTCCATTGTGGTTCTTAAAATTTTTTTTTTGCACATATTTTGCGTTGTTGGTGCATAAAAAATTTTTTGAATTCGTTCTTTACAATAACAAGCGAGCAGATAAAAAAAGATTGCGTATTTCAGTCTCCTTAAATTTAATAATAGGTATGCAATTATTATAATTAGATGTTAAATGTTAGTGTACTCGAAATCTACTTATTTTTTTTCATCGCAATCAGAATTTTTTTATGGTAGTCCCTTCCTTTTTTTGGATAATGCGGGCGCAATTGTGTAATTCCGGCCTTGAATGGATAATGGATTCATAAACTAATAATAAACAAAGCGCTGATCTAATTAATAATTATATGAACCCGTGGTTGTGGAACAAAATATTATAATCATTTCTAAATTTCATATTCAATATTATCTCGTAATACGAAACTTTATGCAATAAAATAATAATGTATTATGTATAGTAGGAAGAAGGTGCATAAAAATTCGCATAAAACTTGAATATTATAATAATTCTTTGTACTGCATATCTAAAAATAAGTAATTCTTAAGATTGATAATCAGAAAAAATTGGGCGATTGAAAAGCAAAATTGACCATATGCATAAATTCATAGAAAACTTTCGCTGAAACGTGAAAAAGCTTTTAGTATAAAGGAAATATTATATTATTTACAAAAATTAAATTAGATTAATTTAGTAATGATACAATTTTTTGATTGATAATATTTTTAATTATTAATTTTATTCATGTGAGTGATCAATCAAATTGTGTGATCAATTTCAAAACCTCAAATAAATATATATATTCGGTCTTTATTTTTTTAAGAAAAGTTTTAGAAATAATTTAATTCAATTATTCCATTCGGTTTAATTTTCAGCAGTAATTTGGCGTTCGAATTTTACATTACAAATAATTCAGGCTTTTCATTTAACTAAAAAGCGTAGATTACAGGGATGTGTATACATACATACATAATGTACTGTATAAATTTGATAATTGTCATTATTGGTAATCCTAATGACATCTTTAAATGGAAAAACTATGTTTTACAATGTTTAAGAATAAAAACGTTATATATAATAAGAACGTTATTTATAGCAAAAATAAATTAAACTTAAAAAAAAATTGGTGAAAGAATGATCATGTATAAATTCGGATGTAACAAAAAAAAAAGCCACAGGACACTAAAATAATTTTAGTACAATATGTATGTCGTGCTTTTACCTCAGAAAGAAATCTACTTTCTGAGTTAGGACGTACACTCATGCAGTATACGTACTATACAGTAAAATAAGTAAACTAAGATTAAAATCAGTTTTTAGTTTTTATTCATATGTTAAACATAAAAGTGCTTAGTTAATTTGCAAATTTGTCATAATCCTTATAGTATTTTTTTTCTTATTAACGAAGTAATAATGGCTCTTTTCACAAAACAAGCAGTAGTAAACATCTGTAAGATAAAATTCTTTCATTTCTATCTTAGCCGAATTTTTTATTAAAAACTTCATTGCCACAACGTTGAGGTGCAGTAAAATTGATCAGGATTCTACAAGTTCCTCAATGAGTTACGAAAGCAAGAATACTAGGTACCCTTCAAAAGTGTACTATGATCTCATTATCTAGAATAATAAAGGTCATGTACCAAACAATAATACCATAAAGCTATTATTGTCGAGCTCGAAAATGGGTAGAGCTTCATGCACGTCTCTCAATCAGGTCGTCGCTTACGTAAGGGTGAAGGACTCCTATTCTTTAATCAGCATCCAGTGATTGAAATTTGATGAAATTTATACCATTAAATTCGTCTCATCAAGAAGATTCGAATGGTAGCAATTATTTTATTGTGGGATCGCTATTTGGTTCGTAATTTTGACTTCTTTAAAAAACTTATATTGGTAAATGGTACTAATCGAATTAGTAGATTTCCGAATTCCAATGGATTTCCTATTTTGCACATTTTGTGTATTGTTATACTTGTAATACGAATTCCTTTTTTGGTAAATGGTACTAATCGAATTAGCAGATTTCCGAATCCTAATGGATTTCCTATTTTGCACATTTTGTGTATTGTTATACTTGTAATACGAATTCCTTTTTTATACGAACTATTATAAGTTCCCCTAAAGTTCTTGATTCATATTTTGTACGATATCATTTGATCTAGTGACTGCAAAGCGTTGATCTTTAGCTCATCTCATTGAGACGATTTTGCCGAGCTGCAGCAATTTTAAATTATCTAATGTTTTTAGAATGTTGTTGCGAAATTTAAAAATTTGCATTGTAAGTAGATTTATATTTTTAAAAAATTCTCATAAATATGAAGCATGAAAATTGTTTATTGTGATTATAAATAACAAAATTTCATGATATTTGTATTACATTAACATATGATGATCTACATAATTTTAGCAAAACAAACTGGCCCGATAATTATGGCCACCATCTGTATACTTAAAATTGCAATTTTAGGTATATTTTAAATATAAATTCTTTATATTTGAATTGTACTTAAAATATTTTAATAATACTTAAAATTGCAATTTTAAGTATTATTAAAATATTTTAAGTATATTTTAAAGTACATAAGTACATTTTAAGTATATTCTTTTTTCATAGGGTAAATCGAGCGGAATTATACTTAACTGTTTAAGCTCCAGTTAAATAAAATCTAATGTCAGTATTTCATATTATTTATCATAAATAAAAAATTATTTGTAAATTATGATTTAAATCGAGTGAAAATGTGAAATGAATGTGTTACTGTAATATAAACTTCTTCACTACTGATAACTGCACGATTGCATGTTAAGATTTTGGAAAATAACTTTTAAATTGGACGGTTATGAAATACTGCGCAAATACTTGTACGGCGTAAGTGCATAATCGATGAGTCAACTCCAACTCATAATTTAAATATTGATCATCGATTATGACATAATTTTTCATACTCTGACTGTTAATAATTGCTAATAATAATGTGAGAGTTGATTTAACAATACCAAATCTTGTGAAATATTAAATTTTTTATATGAATTTGAAGTCATATTTATTAAAGGGCTAAAACCTTGATCAAAAATTATGAAGATTTTATTATCAAAAATATTCTTGAGATTTGTTGAATCAAAAAAGTTTTAACAATGTGGATTTCCGTTTAATTTTCGTTCAAAAATATTTCAATTAATTTCCATGTATACCATTTTTTTAATAATTATTAAGCATTGATTTTTAGTTTGTGTAATTGGATTTTTATTATTGATTCTTTTACCCAATTTTTTATTGATTTATTTTTTTTCGTTAGTAAGAAAAATATTCTTAAGACAATCGATAGCAAGTCACGTTTTTGCAAATCATGTGTCTTAAATTTATTGCGTCCTTTATACAGAAAGTATTACACTCCGTTTTTTTCTGAAACTATAGAAACCCGCAGTACACAAAAATAAAATTTTATTTACACCGCGTAAGCGGTCTTCAACGGCCTTAGGGCCTTTCGCACTCAATATTTTTACAGAATATACATATAGATAACACTTTTCTCATTTTTTTTTTTGTGAGTTTTTTTTACGTTTACACACCCTTTTAGTATCGGTTTAATATCAAACCTCTTTTATTGAAATTAATTTCACAGTTTGTATACCTCTTCTACAGTCACTTAATTAGGAAAAACTTACACTGGTGACTGGCTGAGTTGTTATTTCTTACTATTAGTTGTTTTATATTTTATCATACACTTTCCTTATAACATGTCGCTTTCGAAACAAATTTCACAACCGAAGGAAAAAATTTTTCCTGTCATCGTTCAACCTACAAATTTCCACGTGACCAAACCAGATAAACGTGGCTTCAACAAAATTTACGAATCTAACCGTTGTAGATCTTATTTCTTTGAATTAGATGTGAGATTAACCAGTTATAGAAATTGGGCTCATCTTATGAACAACAATGAAAACATTACTTCGAATTCCCTTTTGAATACGAATCCATGAGTCCCTACCCTAATAAAAAATTTTGTATTTCCTTACTCCTGACTCATTTTTTAAATCACAATCAGTTATACCTAAACGAATGCAATCAAAGTTTTTCCCTTACCTTAGAAAGAAACTGATAGAAAGAATGAACATCATCGAACAAAGAATCAATAACACGCCCGTTAATTTTTGTAAAACATGTACTTTTTTTAATTTTAGTTACAAAAAATTTCGTTTTTGTTTAGGAATTTATTCCCTTGTAATGTTTCATAACGAATACCTCAGATGAATTTTGCAAAACCCCAGTCCTTTTGTAATAGCATGTGACTATCAATTACCCAGTAATGGCGCTTGTTGTAAACACCAATGCTATTTGCACTCCCTATGGAATAAAACAAATGTTAACAATCCTCGATTCACTACTAATTGAGATTCACAGAAGATTGCTTGTATCAAACATATTTACAACAGATGGAATTCCAAACACTGAACCTGCATCACCAACAATCATTACGGCACAAGTTACGAAGTTTCTTGTTGGGCTATTTACCGAAAAAAATTACTCAATGATGATTCCAAGTTTACTTACAACAAAAATTATGACAAATGGCAGCTCTCTAAGGATTCCCTTTACACAAAACGTACGATTCACAAACAAGCGATCAGACGTGATTGAAATATGAGACAGTTAAAGTCTCATTATAATAATAAGAATAGAGACATTTTGAACATTTCGTTCAGTAAATATTTACATATTCGAAGATTCCTATGTGCAGAGAATTTATCTTTTTATAGTGTTGTTAGACATGTCCCTTACCAAAAATTAATTAAATTCTCCTACATTAATAAATTCATTTCATATTGGCATCATCGACCCAGGATTATCTTACGCAAAAAGATGGACCAAATTGACCCGACCAAGGAATTTCATGCTCCAAAGGAAAACATCGAGGATTTGCCTCTCAATGATCTTTGTCAAATTTTATTGAACCTATTACACCTGTTATTACGAAGTCAATGTAAGATACAAAATTTTAAAGAAAATATTAAACAACACACTTTGGATATCACTCCTTTAACTTCAGAGTTTTTTAATATTACACAAGAAGAATTCAATGATTTCCAACCTTTTTTTCCCTTGGAACGGATTATCAGTTCAAATGGTAATAATTACGAGGGTCCTTAACTTGCACATCATGCGTACGTTATTATCATACGCACTGGCCGGAGTTTATAAGTTATGCAGTTGCATGTGATAGCGTTAAACATTAACTCTGGCTAGCGTGTACGATAATAATGTACACATACTGCGTACGTTAAGGAATTCCAATAATTACTATCCGCCAGGGTCAGCCCAATGGTGGAAAACTATTAAACATTACAAATCATGGCATCACGATACCATACTATCACAGATTAAACAAATAGAATTCAAGAGAAAATGTGAACTAGAAGCTCAATTTTATGGCACTTTATATGATCAACTTTATTATCGAGACGTCTGACTTGAGATCCTCACAAGTCATCAAGACCAACATTACAACATGTTTAAAAATCAACCATTTTCCATGGAGGACCTGATATTATGGGATCCTTCAAGGATGACAACAAAAGCCTTTATTTTTGATAATCCCAGATCTGAATAATAAACCTCAAGATGATTATTGCTTACGTTTTTGCTCGCCTATTTTACCGATAGGTGAAATTAATTCTTTCCAAAAGTTCCTAACTGCTTATCCGCATAATTCGGCATGTACTTTATATTACTCAAATTATCAGCCTGATGATTTTAATGAACAATTGAAAATTATAGAAGCGTGCCTATTGAAACGATTGATTAATGATTTTTGACTACATCAATTAGTAAACGACCGCGTCTTGATATGTTATCGTCAGACGCTGATGCCTAACTATCACATCATGTGTTTCACATGATTAGGATCTTTAACAAACCTTCTTACACATACTACAAATTTGAAATAGGGTGAATCAATCTTCACCTTACAGTACTTATGCGGGGCAAGTTTTTAACTTGAAAGAATAATACAACTATCTCTTCTCTTTTTTTTTTCTTTTTCTTTTAGGATAGTGGTTTCTAGTGAGTGTAGGCTTCTACTCTCTGTTTCCTTCTTTCTTTTTCTCACTAGATAGATGACATCTTTGCGTTTTGTATGATAGTTTAACTTTTCCTCATGTAACTATTTAGTTTTCATGATTGTTGTACCACATATGTTCTATCCTCAATATAAAAATAAAAATAAAATATGGAAAGTATTACGAGTAGCCAAGCCTGATTGTTACCATCATGTGTGAATAACGCAAGAGAATTTATTAGGTAAATACTATTCAATCCTTGTAAAGAAACATATCATTATTTATCTATTAAAAAGAATCTTCGAAAAAAAATAAATCTATACCACTTTAAATCTTATGGTTACGCTGTATTAAATTCAATTAATCAATGATTTTTCCATAAATAGTTTATTATTGCTCAAAATATCATCTTTCCAAAAATTGTTTATTAGCGTTAGGTTATTACATACTGTATGACAGTATAGATTATTGCTGATTGTAGACCGCTTTTGTTGTGCATTGTTGTGCGCCGGGCGGACATCCAGATCGCTTTGCATAGAAATATATATTTGTTGATTACTGTTTTGATCACTTTATTTGAAATGTACATAAATAGACTATTTGAGATTAACAAATTCATCCTCTTCTAATGATACAGTATATTACCAACTTGTTCATTATGTCACCTATCTTTGGAAGAAACATTTTTTTCAAACAAAATATTGTATCTAATACAATCTACACAAAGTTTACTAAAATTTTATTAATCACAATTAAAATATTGCTAATTTTTATTATGTTAATAACATACCGACAAAGCACTCCGGACTTACTACAAGGCTTCCTGAGGAGTACACTATGCTCTACCATGTAAAAACTATTACACATAGCTCTACAACAAAAAACTTCTAAAAGAGTATACACTTTTTAGCAATATGAAAATTCTACAAGCAACACAGAAGATTCTTGAAGCAATTGATATTGGCTCTGATAACCCCTACAAACTCATCAGGAAGCGGCACATCTAAGCCATCGATTTTTGTTTATGTTTACACAAACTTTTTTTGTGGTTTGATTAAGTTATATTTCACTAAAAAAAAAAATAATTTGTTTCCATAAAAAAGCATTTTTATAAAAAATACTTTATTCTTTATTCTTGTAAAAAATGTAGCTATTTTTTCATAAAAATATTTTTATTCTTGTAGAAAAATACTTTGTTCTTATAAAAAATATTTTTTCATACAAAAACATTTTATTTCATTAACAAATAGTACTTATATTTCATAAAAAACACTTAATATTTGTTAAAAAAAATATTTATATAATTATATTTAAAAATACTTTTAATTAACGTACTGTTA
>NQWY01002536.1:0-10432 GCA_019425655.1 Rhizophagus prolifer
AAAGCCGAAGTGCAAGCACTTACAACCATTCGATTGGAAAAAATGAGTTTATATGATAAAAGTACAACATAATAAAGCAGATTAACGGCACAACCCCTAAAAAGGTAGTGGGCTGAGTTTAGTACTACAACTGTACGCCAATCATTAACAAAGACAATTGGATAAAAATTTTTTTTATATATTGTGATATGCAGCAACCAATAAAACTCTACATAAATTCGAATCATGTGATCTTGTGCCAGTGATCGGGGTCATTAAACTGAGCTTGGGAACCGAAATGAACTGCTTAAAAATTCCAAATGATTGACCGCAGTTATGCAACTGAAGAAATTTATTCAAACAGATGAAAAGAAATTTTCATTAACCAAGTAGAACTTCAAATGGAAATTTCATCATAATCTTTTCCCGCTAATTGCAAAATATTTTACCGTTTATAGATTGTTGATTTAGAAACGACATATTGTACTAATCCAAATAAGGATTAATTTTATTTAAAAGGAAACCCCAAAAAAAAATTCTATTTATAGATTTGATTTTTTTTTTTCTTATTCAAATTTCTTCATTACGTTCATGCAATCTTGCGAATTTACCAATCATATGTAAATGTCAAAATGACGCGTTTAGATTACTATACTCGGTCAAGTAAAAGCAAATATCTTTCGAATTAAACAATATATAAATTTTCTTTTATAACCCTTTTTTCTATAATACTTACAATATTCTTCACTATTTATTTTATAACGCACCCACAAAGTGAATAAATTTATAATTTTTCTTTTCGATAATGAGCAATTTTGTAAATGATATAAATCAACACTCAAAAAGAATAAATATAACAACTCAGAAAAGTACATTAAATTGAATTTGAAAGTTAATTATGAAACATCTTAACTTCTTGATACTCTTACCAAACTACCAGATATAACCTTATTTTCTACTTAATTCATAAACATTAACTTTCCCCTCTTCGGCTAAATTACCTAATCCTTGAACTACAGATTTTTGAAATTTGTTTCGTAGTTTATCAAAGAAGCGAACTTCTTCGTCTTTAGTCAGCCCTCGTTTCTTATATGCAAGATATATCTTCGTACGTCCTGGAGTGCACACGGATATAAGAGTTTGTACAAGAGAATCAAATAAATCTATATAAAAAGAAATATTTAATATTTAATTAGGATAAAGAATTTCAAATAGATAAAAAATGATGGATCATTAAAACTTATAAAATTCCTTACCAGGTTCATACACGACATCAGAAGCCAATACATAATCGAGAACTCCAAATTTTTTTACCTTCGTCAAATCTCCCCATCGTAATGAATCCACATCAACTGTCACTTTATTATTAGAATCTAAGATGTGTTTATTTAACGCTAAGTTTCCACGAACTAATTTCAGAGCATATTCCAAGTCAGTCAATATTATATTGGTTTTTAAGTTGTTCGTCTTCTCGTCGGGTTTATCTGATTGCATGGTAGACAAAAGTGCAGCCAAATATAAACCAACAAATCCGGTTCCTGTTGATAAATCCAAAATTCTTTTTCCAAAAAATAAATTTCTATGTCTACGAATCTTATCCTCGATCATTTGAACCATGATAAACGCTGAATCCCATACTTTTCCAGGGATTCCAGCATCCCACAATTCCTTAATAATAAGATACTTCCCATCTGGCAAGTCAAAACCTCGATAATTGTCAACAAGACAATCATCAATACTCCAAGGGCTTTTTTTACGAGATAGCGAATCACATAAAGGTATAGATTGGATAGTAACAACATTATTTTCAGTAGAGACTAATCCATCTGGTGGTAGGTGATGAACGCAAGAACTAGAATACGTTTCACAATTAACAATATGAATGGGTCCAATAGCTAAGGGTACAAGGTGATTTTTTTGTACGTATCTTCTATGTTCTTCGTTGTTGTCAATCTCAATAATTTTCTTATTAACACTGTCATTAATATCATTGCTGCTGGAAAAGTCTAAATTTTCATTCTTGCGTTTGCTTACAATTTCCAGAATGGGATAAACATACAAATATAATTGAAGATGAGAATATGTAAAGGAGGAATTTTTTCGTTCAAGTTCATTCGCATTTTCATTCAAAAGCTCGGAATTTAGAAATCAGAACTATCGGATATAGTTGATCCATTACATCCTTGCTTTTTGGTACATACAATACGAAACTCCAAACCTCCTTTGCCTCCATTTTGTACTCCCGCCCAATTCGTTTCAGTACAATCACTCCATTCACGGGATTCTGCGCTCATAGGACGGACTTCGACTTCATATTTCTCCGGCCTTTCTTCACCATTAGTTTCCAACAATTTACATCCAAGTGTATAACCTTGTATTCCAACTAGATCTTCTCTTTTAAATAGTCCCATTTCACTGACGAACATAAGGTCTAGAGTATACCACATGTTCACATGTATATTTGGATGTAATGGTCTTCTTAATAACAAACGATAATGAAATTTTTTTGCTAGTTCATTACAGTTCCCACTATTTTTATCAATCAAACTGAATGTTTGAGATGAATTATTACGTCTTACTGCATCTTTTGCGATCAAATTCTTCATACGGCGTAAACGATCGTTAACACAATGTAGGTTGAACATAATAGAATTAACTTTATATTGTGCTATCAAAGGAGTGATGTGAGGCAAAAAAACAGAAAGTACACCCTCGGTTTTGAAAGTAATTGTATTATTTTTATTTCTCTCGAAGATGAGGACCTTTAACGTTTCAAGATCATTTTTAGCACGTTCCCAATTCTCGAGAGACTCGAATGCCAAACTTCTAATCCATAAAGCCAAAATGCGGCAGAAAATATGATCGTTTGAAGAATCGACGTCATTTACGCTAGAAGGCAAAGTAACATTTAACATAGTAACTCTCAAGACTTCAGAAGCATCTGATAGGACTTGTCCATATTCTTTCAATTGCTGAAAACATACAGCTCGCGCTAGTAAAACATGTTCACGCGCTTCACAACGCTTAGATTTACTGACTTGATCAGTATTGTTTGTTAATAAACGATTGAGTAATTCAATCACAGTAGTGTAGTCTCCGGCTGCATATGCGTTGTTCAATTCCTCGAAGTCATTCGGTGGTCTCGGACAATCTTTCCAATTAAGACGGTAACAATTAGGAAATTGCGAGGGGGACATATTTTTTTCGGAACTCGGTAGGAAATATGATGATTTTATAAAGAACACCGGAAAAAACGAGTGAAACCGAGTATAAAAAACAAACGACAATATGCTTTCTCCGATAAAAAAAAAAAGAGAAATTTACTGATAAGTTGCCTGTTCTTTTTTTACTTAAATGTGTAACTTGAAATTTTTCAGGCACAGCAGGTATATTGTTACATAAATGCGGATGCGGATGTTACAAATAAACAGAAATCAATACGTAACTTGATTTGCATATAAATTACAAACGAAAAAAGATGAGATGTGGTTAATTTCACTGAAAATGGCTTAAAAAGGTCAACGGGAAAACAAATAAATATTCTTTTAATAAAGAGTGTATACAGGTTACGGACAATTTGCAATAGGTGATAAGCGAACGAATTTGGATGGTTTCTTTACTGAATGATATCACATGAAAGTATATCATCTATTTTGGAATGGCAGTTTACAATCGATGTTGTACAATCTCGATAGATAATAAAAGAATTTTTTTATTTATTAGTATGTCATTGAAAGAATCCATTCGAACAATAAAAGTAAAAAAAAGGTTTGGTTTGATAGGAAAATTCCAAATTCCAATATTTAAAAAGTATTAAGAAAAGAATGTTAGATACTTTTAGTTCTAGATATAAAAATGCTTTCGATATTTATAAATATTGTAATGTATTAATGCTCAACATAAAAATAAATCATACACCCGCATTTCGTCTCCTAGCTTTAATTTCAGGATAATTTTTCTTAAAAAAAGTTTTGAAAAAATAGTATATTAATTAAATTAAGACACAATTTTGTTCTATCCAGATTTGAACAAGAGTATAGCAATATTTCCAATGTAAAAGTAGATGAAATGCTTGGTTTCTGGACAAATTCAAAGTAATAAATTCAAAGAATTATTAGAAATAATTTGTAGATCGTAAAATATCTACGCGTTTTTTTCTACATTAACATACAAATTTCTTTCATTATATAAATGATTACTAAAATTATTATTATCTTGAAGATTTATATTTAACAATTATCGTAAGTCTTCAAACTCACCGTGAGTCACGTAGCTTCCAAAGTTCCTTCCAACGATACAGTGCCAAGTCGTTCCGTGTCTTTTATCGAATTCACGTTTAATATGAGCTGCAATATCTTTCTCAATATTATATTTTTCCAACGCTTGTCTAGCACAATCTATAGCTTCCTGTTGCATCTCATCGGTCATGTCAACATTCTTGATGGTTGGTTTCTCTTCAGAAGACATTTTGTCTCGATTTTTTCGTTTCTTTTGGTATTTGGGTTAGGAGAACAGTTAATAAATGAATAAACAAAAATATTCTGATTTTAGTTCGCAGAATCTGTATCTGATAAACGATAAAGCAGTAAAAGGAAATATGTTTTTTCTCGCGGGTTTATTTAAGAGTGATTGTTACACAAATATATTAACTATGCCAAAATAAGAAAGCTCTGCACTATTTGTACATATATTATATGACTAACATGTGTGTATGTTATTTCTGTCATGTGATAATTGTATTTACAAACTACGGGATACTTCTTTAATAACTATGCTTTGGATAAAATCTCCTTCTCTAAAATCGGCGAAACCTTCAAATGATATTCCACATTCTAACCCTTTCTTTGCTTCATTGATGTCCTTTTTTACTTGTTTTAATGTTTCCAAGGAGCCTTGTACAAATAGATAAAGTATTTACCTTCCCATATTTGACTATTATTCCTAAGTATTCTAACTTTTTGGTTCTTAAATATTGTCCCGTTTGTTACACGACAACCAGCAACTGATTTAAATTCCTTGTTTTTGACATTGATTTGGAATATTTGTAATATAGTTGCTTCACCTGTAACATGTTTTTCTAAAACAGGTGGTAACAATTTACTTAATTGTTCTTTAATTTCATCCAAAAGATGATAAATAACTTTGTAAAATTTCATATCCACATTTTCTATCCTTGCTTGTAATTGAACTTTTTTGTCAGCTTTAACATTAAAGCCAAGTACTAGAGCTGTCATAATTACATAAATAAATTTAAATAGAATCGAAATCAAATTTATGTCATTAAAATGTTACCTTTAGATATGTTTGCCATATGAATATCCGATTCTGTTATATCACCAACTCCTGAATCAATTATATTAACCCGAACTTCTTTATTGCCTAAGCCGTGCAATGCATCTACAATGGCTTCGGATGTACCACTTACATCAGCTAAAAATATATCATCAAAAAGTTTAAATAAATTAAACCAAAAAATATACATTGGTTTACAAATTATCACACCTTTGACAACAACATTAAGTTCTCTGATATTGACATCCAGTAAAGAATTTTCTTCTTTTATATTCTGTTTGGGTAGAACCGTCATCGGATATTCTTTAAGTAAACCTTGATGGAACATCCATACTTCTTTTTTGAAGTTTCTAGAATTAGCTCTTTCGGCCTCCAGCTCTTGTTTTCGTTGTCTCCGCTTCTCATTAATTACTTCTAAGTCTTTGAGCTGCTGTTCACGTGATCTTTTCAATCCTCTATTAGTTACGACAGTTTTGGCAAGTTCCTAAAATAGTTGAAAACTATGAAAAATCTTGTAAAATATTAGCGTTCCAAAATTATTAATCACAGAATACCTCGTCTGCGGCTTGAAGCACTTCATCTCCGGCAACTGGTAACTCTTTCCATCCAATAATTTTAACGGGAGTACCAGGTAAAGCATTTTTAATTACTTGACCTCTCTCGTTAGTCATCATTCGAACCTTACACCAAGTCGTGCCTGCTACTATAACATCTCCTTGTTTCAAAGTTCCACGTTTCACTAAGATTGTTGCAACATACCTAGAAAAAAGAACTCAAATTCAAGACAAGTCAAAAATCGTAGATTGGATAATTCTACGTCACATACCCTTTTCCTTTCTCCATTTGTGATTCAATAACAGCACCCTCGGCTTCAATATCAATCTCAGCACGGAAATCAGACAATTCAGCAAGTGTTATAATAGCTTCCTCTAGTTGATCCAATCCTTGTCCCTATAAATTAATAATTTAATTTTCTTAAAAAAGATGAATAAAAAAAAATATGAACTTACAGTTAAGCCTGAAACTTCAACTGATTGCGTTTCTCCGCCATATTCCTCTAATTCCACCCCATTAGCTAGAAGAGATTCACGAACTTTTTGCTAAAATTTTTATTTCATATTAAAAAAAGTAATTTAGGCGATAATCGACAGGTTTTACTTAAATTACCGAGTTTGCATTATGCCGATCGATTTTGTTGATAGCCACTATCATTGGCACTAGTTAAACAAATGGCCATTAAGCATATCTTTGATCTGTAGTGGAAGAAAAAGACATGTATTTACCTCCTGCGTCCTTCGCGTGTTTAATAGCTTCAAGGGTTTGAGGCATAACTCCATCATCAGCTGCCACTACTAAAACTACTATATCAGTTACGTGAGCACCACGAGCGCGCATAGCAGAAAATGCAGCGTGACCAGGAGTGTCAAGAAACGTAATTGTTCTTCCCGAAGGCAACGTAACTAAAATTCAGATGATTTCTTTAACCTTAGTAGGCAAAAAATTAATACTTAATTAATACATTACTTACTAGAAAAGGCGCCAATGTGTTGAGTAATTCCACCTGCTTCTCCAGCTGCTACGGAAGATTTTCGCAATGTGTCCAATAAAGTCGTTTTACTAATAAATGGAAACATAAATGAAAGTTCTTTATAATAAAATAATTATTGATAAATAAATCACACACCCATGATCTACATGACCTAATACTGCAACTACTGGAGATCGGGGTGGATATTTAGACATATCGGTCGGTTTTGGTCTTGGAGATTTTATTGAATTAAAAGAAAATTAATCTTTATCGAGACTTCTTACATTTGTGTATATAATCAATAAAAATTTACTTTGAAAATAGGTCAATTGCGGCTTCTGAATTAATCACAGGATTTAAATCATATTCCATAGCAATCAATGATGCTTCTTCAGCATTCAACACTAAAATCACGAATATATAATATTAATATAAGTGCTATGATACATAGACTTAAGTTTAAATAATTGAAAAGCAATTTAATTACGGTGATCGTGCGAGACATATTCGATTCCGAGACTTTGTAACTTTTGTTCGAAAGATGCTGCGAAGGAAAAAATTGGAGCCTATGCAACTCAAAAGCATGTATACTTTCTCACCTAAATGCTCGCCAATAATTTTCGCCAAATTCGAGACACTGATGGCATCAGGAATAAATATTTCTCTTTGTAGTTTTTGTTTTATTTGATGAGTTTGATCTTTTTTCTTTGGCCTATCAAGCTCATAATCCATATCTAAATTATCAAAATATCCTTCCTCTTCTTGAAATTCGCGCTCTTTTTTAAGAAACTTTGGCTTACGATGCTCCGATGTTTCGATAATTTTATCTTTTTTAGAAAATTTTTGACGTGTACGAAATGCTGATGAATCGTCTTCATCTTCAATATTGATCTCTTGAGTCGCTTTTAATTCAGTTAAAGCAGAAACAAAATCTACTTTGTTTTCTGGTTTGACGTCAATTTCTTTTCGACGTTGAACAATTTGAGAAAGCCTTGGCTGTACCTTTTTCTTCTGTTCTAAATGCTCGCTCAAATACTTTAATTCCGAAGATTGCATAGTCTTGAAATTAGTATTTTCAAGATATTTTGACTCAGTCCAATTCTTTTTAGGACTTTCGTTAAATGTTTCCGACCTATTCGTTCCTTCATAGTTTTTCTCCCTTGAATCTTTATATCTATCATTAAACCGATTTGTTTTCGACAAATTCTTTCTATGACTTTTATTTTTACCAGATTCATGTTTCAACCAATTTCTTTTTACCGTATTTTCATTTAAATTAGGAGTATTTGATTTATCCCATTTTGTACCAGACAGAAAATCATCTTTTTCATTATTTGATCTGAACGAGAACAACGAATCATTAACATTATGCTCTTTTGTGGATAGAGACACCGGTTTTTCCCATTTATTTTGATTTAATTTATCGATTTTCATGTATGCTTTCGCTTTTTGAAATTGTGATGAAGATATATCAGCATCGGAATCGACTAGAAGCCGATCATTAACCGCAGAATAATTTGGTCTCTCTTTCATTAACATTGTTGTGTTATGATATAATTTTGTTTCCCTTCGAAGAATAGCATTTGGTATTAAATATGATGATGTAATTATTCCAAAGATATTACGTTTTGTATACTATAATTTTTATTAAATGAATTACGAAATAAATTTAATAATTTCGATACACGCTAATTATTCTTTTACTATATACGCAATAAATTACAAAAACAATAGACCTAATAATCTTATCCTATTATTGCTCACCCGAATGTTCCAAAAAGATTTCAAAAACATTTTCAAGCTTTAGACGATTGATCAGATCAATAACATTTTTAATTTCATTGCCACGTGAAATGTGGGATAGCAACATCACGACAAAATTTTCATTTTCACGTGGCTATTTGGCCGGAGTTACGGCATTAACTTGGCGTTATGGTCTTATGGAATTATTTATGTGACAAATAAATTTTGTGGGATAAATCATGCTATCCGTAGTGCGGGCCGAAATTATAAAACGCTCAGCTAAAATCACGTGAATAACATATGAAATTTGCGTGACGTACTCGTTTTATTAGCTTTCGAGTACAAATAACCTTCGTTATTAAACCGTCAAACTTAGTGTGAAATCAAATGTCCAACATCCGAAACCTTTACGTCGCTTACCTCATTTCTTTAAAAAAATCCATCTTTTATTTTAACCAATAGGTCATTTATAACCACAAATGGTTACCGGCAATCCTAGGTATGCCCTAGGTATGCTGTTAAATACTGTTGTATCTTTGGCCCATATTTGCAGATATATTGCCTTACGTGTGAACAAAAGCAAGACACAATAATTCAATTTGCTTAAAAATCGAACGGATTAAGAATTTATTCAATGAATACCAATTAAATTCGTTACTACTTTATTGAAGACAAAGGTCAAATTCTTCGAACGAAGGATCGGATAGTTTGGATAACACACAACAAGATGATTCTCCTACCCTACCGCCAACTCCTGGTGACAATGGCATAGACACTCTTAATCCCGCTCCGAACTATTCACCTAATCAAAGTATGTTAATGAATTTTACTTCTACTGCATATTCCTTACTAATTTAATGCCATTTTCATCACCATAGTTACCTCTCCCACTATAACCCCACCACTATCGTCAAATTCACCTGGTCAATCAGGACGTCAATCACTAGCGTCACCTAATCATAGTTCGATACAAGCCAATAATCCATCTCCAATAATGGAGAAGGAAGAAGAAATTATCCCGGCGAACCACATCTTTCTCTCGCTCCTCATGTAGATCCTGCACCTGCGCCCGCAATGTATTGGTCAAAAGCAAGAACTCATGGTAAACCCTCTAAAGCATTGAGAGCACATACTGTCAACTTAGTTGGCGAATTAATGTACGTCTTTGGCGGATGTGACGCCAAAACTTGCTTTAATTCAATACTCATATTCGATGCGGGTTTGTATTATTTAAAAATTAAATTTATTTCATTTCAATTTACTAACTATATTTTGTGGTTTGATTAGATACAATGTATTGGAATCGTGCTCGAACTATAGGAGACCCACCACCAATATGTCGTGCACACTCATCTACGCTTGTAGATAAAAGATTATTTATCTTCGGTGGTGGTGACGGTCCTACGTATTTTAATGATTTATTTATTTTCGATACGGGTAAATAAATCGAATTTAGAATAACACATTAATTTTCCATTACAGACTTACTGGAATGGATTAAGCCCAAAACATCCGGAAATACTCCGTCACCACGCCGTGCTCACACTTCTGCTTATTACAATAACCATCTCTACATATTTGGAGGTGGGGATGGATTTAAAGCCCTCAATGATGTATATATGCTAGATATAACAGATATAAACAATCTGGTATGGCAAAAATTAGAACCCAAAGGGAGACCTCCAATTTCTCGGGGATATCATACCACAAACCTTGTGGGAAGCAAATTGGTGGTTTATGGTGGAAGTGATGGCCACGAATGTTTTAGCGATGTCTACGTATTGGACTTAGGTAAAATTGTTTAATTTTTTGTTATTTTTGTCTTTATTGATGGGAAATTGATTTTTTTTTTTCAATCTATAGAATCCAATACGTGGATTCAAGCGGTTG
>NQWY01002598.1:0-11452 GCA_019425655.1 Rhizophagus prolifer
AAAAAAAAAATCTTCTGCTTAAACGAAATTTTAATAACGACTACTTTGTACTCCTGCATATTAGTCAATCGGGGTTCAGTGGAAATTTTTGGATTTATTTCAAACTTCAGAAAAGATTACCGATTTAAACGGTTGATTGTAAGTTTCAATGAGAATTATTGTTTCTTTCCTTTTTTGACAAGATTTTATTTTCCGAAGTTTCAGACTTTCAGCATGGTTACACTATTACTTATTTCAGTTTCTTTAAAAAATAAAAAATAAATCTTAATTTTAATTTCATCGCCTCTGATTGAAAAATTCGTCACACAAACTGAGTTTTTACATTTCTCAGTATTGTATGACAATTTTAGCACGTTATAAAGTTCTAATGAAAGAAGCTCAATAATTATTTTATCTGGTATAAATTTATAGGTTATAAATTATAATTATAAGGAGTTTGATAAATATTTGCATAACGTAATGAAGTCACTTACCTAATTTATATGTTTATATAAATTTGTAATGGACTGATATAAATTCAGGCGTTAAGCGGACGGTTGGGCACCTATTGCTTCACGAATATGCATGTATCACATAAACGCTGAGCAAATTATTTTCTTTAAAGGTTACCATGCATGGGTTTGAACTAATACATCGATCAGAAGAACACTCTCTGGCGTGAAGCATAATCGCAAAATCTTTGTATTGCAGCACTGTTAACTATCTAGAGCTACGTGTTTATATATAGTTAGTCATTGCACGCAATTACACAATTTTCTAGATAAATTTTTATTCGCTTCCATATACTTTAATTTAACTTATTCCACCAATTATATGAATTACAGATTTGTAAAAAAAAAAAAGTTAAATAAATAAAGATAAAATTACTATTTATGTTGATATACATGCTTAACGTAATAATCGACACAGTAGAAGGATTTTTCAAAGATTAGAACCGCAATAAAATCATCAGGCTTTGATTTGTGTAGAATAACGCGTTATTATGAAAATGTGTTGAATAAGATATTCGTCTATACATCTTTCTATATAAGTAAAAAAACAATTACTGCAACCAAAACTTAGTTACATATTTTAATTATCCTAATACATAAGTAGCCCATAACTTGCTTGTAGTCTATCTAAAGTGAAACTGATTCTTGGCATAATACACAATAAGGAATAGCTCGTCAAAACAATGGGATGTTACAAAACCTAAAAAAGAGGAATTTCTCGTTGGACAATTATCATTTTTATAACAATAAAGCATTATCATCGGATCACCCATTAAGTTACGCGAAAAATTATTAATATTTAATCAATGCTTATGTATACATATTATATATTTGAATGTTTTACAAAAAAAAAAATAATTTCATGGATCCTATGGGGAACTCTGTTCTGTTTACTGTTTATTTATTTTTACGAAATAAAATGCATGGTAATGCAAATTCTAATAACGGTAATGTTAAAGTTCGGTAAATCGTTCTAAAAACGTCCCTTTATTAGGATCTACATAAATCTTCCATGGAAACTCGATAACAATAAATATATTATGGAATATGCCGGACTAATTAGAAAGCAGAAGATAGACCAATCACATTAATATGATTTGGAAATCTTTTTTTTTTTTTTAATATTTACCAAATTGATATTTGAAACTCAATTATGATATGTACTATCGCCAAATTCTTAATTCTTATATATAAAAGAACAGACTTACAGTTGATTTCATTTTTTTTAAAGACAAAAATATGGTTGTTTCTAATAAAGGAATTTTTTTTAAGGCCATTCCTACGGGACATCCTGTAATTGGAGAACATTTAGAAGTGGTCAATCGCACCATAGATATTGAAAATTTTAAATTAGGAGAGAATGAACTACTATTAAAAAATGTTTATATCTCTCTAGATCCTTATATACGTGAACGTATGAGAGAACCTCACATAGAATCATATGTTCCTCCATTTCACGTTGGTGAAGTTATAGTTGGTGATGGAACTTCTGTAATAATTAAATCAACGCATCCAAAATATCATGAAGGTGACATTGTTGCAGGATTTACTGGTAAGTGACATTATATGTTAGTAACAATTATCGTACAAATCGATTAGGAATATACGGGTTTGATATTTTCAAGAGGCGAGGCGTAACAATATTGCTAATATTGTAGTGTACCTATTGGTTGCCGCAGTATTATTGACGTACATTTATTTCGTCCAATGAAATGCTGTATATATTTAACATAAAAACTATTAGATTAATTTGTTATTTGGTTTACAGGATGGGAAGAATACACGCATATTAAAGACAATGACGAAGAAATGGAAATTACTGGCCGCTTTTGTCTAAATCATGCAAAAGATTCGAGCTTACCTTTAACCTATCATTCTTATCTTTTACGAATACATGGTTTAACAGCCCATAGAGGATTATTCAATTTTGGAACACCGAAAAAAGGAGACACTAGTAGGCTGCTGCAGGCGCTATTGGCCACCTTGTTGCGCAGATGGCGAAAATCAAAGGATTATATGTTGTAGGATCTGCTGGTAGCGACGAAAAAGTTGATTTTTTGTTAAATACACTGAAGATTGATGCAGCATTCAACTATAAAAAAGTTGAACTTAATAAGGTATTATATTTTTTTTTATTTTGTGTATTTTTATTAAAAATAAAAAATAATTAATCGATTAAATCTATTTTTTAATTTATAATAAAATTTATTAGGCTTTATCTAAGTATTGTCCAGATGGTATCGATATTTATTTTGATAATGTTGGGTATGTATTTGTATAATAAGTATTAATTAATTTTGTTCCCTATTAACTTCTTTTACAATAAAATACAGGGGCGAAATTCTTGACGGAGTTTTAATACATTGTAACCGTTTTGCTCGCGTTATAGTTTGTGGTATGATATCACAATATAATATTAGGAACCAAAAAGAAAAATATGGTATAAAAAATATTGAACAAGTTTTTATGAAAAGTATAAGTATTATTGGATTTCTCGTAACGGATGTTTGGTCGGTTCCTAATGATACTTTTAGTAAAGATATGGAAGAATGGTTAGATAGTGGTAAATTAATTTATAAAGAGGATATAACCGTTGGAATTGATAATGCTCCTCAAGCATTCTTAAATATGTTTGCTGGTAAAAATTTGGGTAAATCCGTAGTAAAAATTTCTGATTTGTAAAACTACATGAAAAATATTTTCTTGTCACATGATATATCTACTCCTTCAGTTCTTTCAGATTTATATCCGGATATCTGGATTCCTTCGGTTATCCGGATAAATAAATTCGGATGAATGGCCTAGTTTGCATTTACATATTCGGACTTTACCGTCCCAACCCCTAAATTTAAGTGTCATAGGCTAATCTTTGATGATGATTTTCAATTTATTAACCAGTTAAAGTTTTCGGGTCGGTTCCGGTTAAATTACAGCATTAAATATTTGGCCGGAATTAAAAAATTTTTTTTTTTTTAACCGTATAAACTGACTAATGATAAATTTGATGTCGTAATTGCTAAACAATATTAATAATGTTTTACACAGAGAATTATAGATAAATTTAAAGCTCTTTCTTGTCGATAACATATTAAGCAACTGGCAACGTATTGTTAAGTCATAAATTCTTTAATTTTCCATTTTTGCAAACAGTTATTAATTCATTGATGTATAGGAGGTACATGCTCACTAGTAAAATAAAAGTTACGTATTATTCAATCAATTACACAATTTCGGTATGATGTACATTAATGACCCACACACTAGGCGTAATCATGCACGCCATAGTACTGCGTTAATCGGGTTTTGGATCTTCAAAAAGATAAACTTGCAAATTTCATAAACATTATCTATCCCTTTTTTTAGCTTAATAATAAAATTAACGGTTAAATCCCGCCATCCCGTTATTATTAGATTTATAATACATCAATATTCTGGAAGTAATTAATAATTTATTTTATCTATAAATATATAGGCATTGATACCAAATTTCTTTCATTTTTATTTTTTAATAAGAAAGGAATTAATAAGTAAGGATAATGACGCTCGTTTCAAACAAAGGAGTAATTCTCAAGACAGTTCCAAAGGGAATGCCTAAAGTTGATGAGCACTTTGAATTGGTTCATCGTACAATTGACATTGAAAATTTGACATTGGGAGAAAATGATGTTTTTTTAAAAAATCTATACTTATCTTTAGATCCTTATACCCGTCCTGTAATATTAAATAATCCTGCGTCAGTCGGCCAAATAGTAGTTGGTTATGGAGTTTCTAAAGTTGTAAAAACAAATAATCCTAATTATAAAGTTGGAGATCTCGTTTATGCATCCACTGTCAATATTGGTAAATAATATATGTATATCTAGCTATAAAAATTAAAAATTATTTCTTAAATTATTCTTTGGCGTTATTTATTAGGTTGGGAGGAATATTCTCATTTGAAATCTGATGCCGCTTTTACTTTGAGACACGTAAATAAAGAATTATTAAAGGATACTCCATTGAGTTATCATGTTAGTCTTTTTAATGTGGGTGGATTAACTGCTTATGCGCCTCTTATGGTTATTGGAAATCCGAAGGAAGGAGAAACAATTTTTGTTTCGGTATGTAAAATGAATCCTTTTATTCGTACATTTCCTTTTTTATAAAAAAAGATATCTGATAGTAAAATCATCTAATTTTCTAGGCTGCAGCTGGTTCTATTGGACAACTTGTCGGTCAAATAGCTAAAATTAAAGGATTGAGAGTCGTTGGATCTGCTGGATCTGATGAGAAAGTTGATTTTCTTTTAAATAAATTAAAATTTGATGCTGCTTTTAATTACAAGAAGGGCGACCTTGATAAGGTACACAACATGAAATTTTTGTAATAGAGAATTTTTTCGTGATATTTAAATATGTTCACATTTTTTAGGAATTATCTAAACATTGTCCAAATGGTATTGATATTTTCTATGACAATGTCGGGTATGTATTCATATGAATATGACTATATATACACATTTATCACATTTGTTTAGTTTTAACGTAATCTTTCTTTAATTTACTAAATATAGTGGAGAAACTCTTGATATAGCTATTGATCATTGTAATAAATCTGCTCGCATTGTAATTTGTGGTATGGTATCACAATATAACATAACAAATCCTGAAGAAAAATATAGATATAAAAATATAGATAAGATTTTGTTTAAATATATCCGTATGCAAGGATTTACCACATCATTATATAAAGGAACATATATTGAAAAAGACTTCGAAAAAGATTTTACTGAATGGGTTAGGGCTGGTAAAATTATTTATAAAGAGGATATTACTTTAGGAATTGAAAATGTTGCAAAAGGTTTTGTTGATATGTTGAATGGTAAAAATATTGGTAAAGCTATGGTGAAATTATCTGATTAATACCAAAATCAATTAAAAAGTCATTTTGAAAGTCGAAATAGTGCACTTAAGTACAACAATTTATTCTTTTGGTATATGAAATATTATAATAAAATCTATATTATTTGTGTTTTATTACGAATCAATAAAGCGTTATACATTGTATGCATGTTCATTGTATTTATTACACTGTTAAGTTGTATCACAAATTTTTATTCTCGCCAACTCGGTAAATGGAAAAATAATAACACGTGATATACTGAAAATAATTATGTTCGGAAATTAACGAGAAGAATACTATAATTGTACTTTGCTTAATTTATTCATAGCATTTTTACTAACATTTAAAACGGATATTGAGTATACTATATTCGGAAGTATCGGCAATAAGATTTACTAATGAATTATCTTGTTCGCGGCTAACAAACAGCAGGATTGAGGCAAATATATTATATTCGACCTTTTATCACTAGACCAGTGTTACATTTTTCATCTTTTCTCATAGTAAAATCAATGTCATTTTAATGTTACTTGCTATTTCTGTGCCAAATTGATTTCCTTCTAATTCAAAGTCAAATGAATTTTTCTATAAATATACAGCTGTTTTGGTAATAAATTTCACTTTTTTTTAAAAAAAAATGAGAGTCATATCTAACAAAGGAATAATCTTTAAGCCAATTCCAAAGGGAATGCCTAAAGTTGATGAGCACTTTGAATTAGTTCATCGTACAATTGACATTGAGAATTTGAAATTGGGAGAAAATGAAGTTGTTTTAAGAAATCATTACTTATCTTTAGATCCTTAAAGAACCAGGACCAGTTGTTTATGATACGATAGTCAAAAACAAGGTGCGAGTCGACCAAATTATAACTGGCTAATGGACTTACTGAAATCAAATAATCCTAACGGAGATCTTGTTTATGCAATTACTATCAATATTGATGAGTAAAAAATATTATGTGATATATCTAACTTTATTTATTCAAAGTGGATTTTAAGTTATTCTCTTAATGTACTTTATTAGGTTAGGAGAATACTCTCATTTTAAATCTGATGCCGCCTTTTCTATCTTTAAAATATGTAAATAAAGAATTATTAAAGGATACTCCATTAAGTTATCATGTTAGTCTTTTTAATGTAGGTGGATTAAGTTCTTATGCGCCTCTTATATCTATTGGAAATACGAAGGATGAAGAAACAATTTTTATTTCGGTATGCAATAACGAATCTTTTTATTCATATTTGCATCCTTTCTTTTTTTTTTAATTATTAAAAAAAAATAACCGATAATAAAATTATCTAATTTTTTAAGCTGTTGTTGGTTCAATCGGACAACTTGTCGGTCAAATAGCGAAATTAAAGGATGAGAGTTATTGGATCTGATGAGAAGGTTGATTCTCTTTTAAATGGAATTAAAATTTGATGCCGCTTTTAATTACAAGAAAGTTAATCTTAATGAAATACATAACTTGTTATAATTTTGCAATATAGAAATTTTTTCATGATATTTTAATACGTCACATTTTTTTTAAAAAATTATCAAAACATTGTCCAATGGTATTGATATTTTCTTTGACAACGTCGAGATGACCATATGTATATATAATCACATATTTTTTAACATAATACTTTGTTAATTTATTAAATATATTAGTGGAGAAACTCTTTTGTTATAATTATTGATCATTGTAATACATTTGCTCGCATTGTGATATGTGGTATGATATCACAAATATAACATAACAAATCCTGAAGAAAAATATAAGTTAAAACATGTAGAAATTAAATCGTACTCTGATATAGAGGGACGGATATTGAAAAAGACTGTGAAAAAGATCTTGCTGAATGGGTTAGAGTTGGTGAAATTATTTATAAAGAGAATATTACTTTAGGAATTGAAATGTTGCAAAGGGTTTTGTTGATATGTTGAATGGTAAAAATATTGGTAAAGCTATTTTGAAATTAGCTGATACCTAAACTATTTTTGTTTAAATAAACGTGTTTTTTATTAAATTTTTCAGTTTTATGAAGTAAATTCTTGGACGTGTAGTGTTGTAGTGGTTATAGTGTAACCGTAAACGCGAAAAACGCGAAACGCGAAACAATACAGAAGTACTTAGTACTCATATACAAACTTTTTTCACGAGTCGTCGCAGTACAATTTTTCGTTTTAACTAAGTATGGGAAAATGTGTCTGTGATAATGACGCGAATATTACTAATACATATACTGCGGAGTATAAAAATTACGTAAAAATTATGTAAACATTATGTAATTGAATATAATAAAGGATACAGGATAATTTGACGGTTATCCTTATCTACCCGTGAAAAAACATATATATATAGACCTATTTTCCTTATTTCACATTTCGAAATTTTAAAAAAATTTTTTTCTTAAAAAAAAAAAAGAAATTTTTTTCTTATATAAATACGCGTTTTTTTCCTTTAATATATATATCTATCTCTTTAATCCCAAACAGTGGTATCCTGAAGGACCATGACAGTAGGGGCCACTTAGGTAGCATGGTACCATCACTCTCCTAGAGATAGATTTACAGCTCTTTAAAATAAAAATGGTGAGTATCCTATTCTTTCTTGAGGTTGTTGTATCTGCTTAGGCGTGAACGGACCTTTAGATGTCGTTGTTCCATATGGTAAAAGCCCTGCTAGACGCTTTATTATTAGCCAGTACCTAAGGGGACCTTGTGTGGAAGCAATAATAAGGTGTATAAAGGATCTAGTGGGAAGTGTCTGTACCATATGTTGAACGGTCATCTTTTAGAGGGGGTGGGATTTCTGTGTGGTTAGTATTTAGTTATTAATCATACATCCCTTTTTGTTGGTAGTTAATAACCTTTAGGGCTGACTTGATCGATCCTTATGGATTTGAATTTACAAAAGGCTAAGTGAGTTTCTTTCTTTTTTTGTATTTTTGATTGTCTTTGATGAAGCATTACTAATTTTTTTTTTTCAAGTCTCCTTTGAACTTTGAAAATTGGTGAAAGAGTAAGTGGTATTATTATTGGCTTTTGGAGTGTTACTAACATTCCTTCACTTATTTTCTATCTGGGTTCTTTTGGTAACTGAACCTTTGAATAGTATTCTTTGAGTATTTTTTGTGTATAAGCAATTTAGCTATCATATACTGTAACCATTTATTTAGTTATTAATAAAAGACATGAAAAAACCCGCTCATAAATTCCAGAAAACTTTTTTTTAAAAAAAAAATTTCAACTCTCTTTTAGCAATTAGGCCATATAACTTAATTATTATGATTTTTCATATCAAAACATTTTGTAATGACGTTCCACCAGTTGTTTAAATATTGCTCACATATCGAGTAAGTAAAATTCGATCATTATATTAAATTTTTCAATAATATATTGGTGTCAGGCACTCAGGCTGTATATATATAATTATTGATAAATGTATAACCAACCATTTAATTTTAACGACTCAAAACAGCTCCAAAACATGTTCTATGTACAGAAAATAACTATTTTAGTCCTAAAAAATTGAAACAAATAACAAATACAAAATAGGGTTATAATAAGGTTATCAAAAAAAACTATGTTGGAATTAAAGACAATGCTATTTCTAAAAGATTGCGGATGAAAGTCGAATGACATTCGATTGGCGTTTGCCTAATGAATTGGTACGCATGATGCGCATCATATGATGAAAATGTCTGAATATGGCAAGAATGGGTTTAATTTAGTAAACTATAAAAAACACAAATTTGAAAAAAAAACATATACAGTACATACTGCAGTTTCATTTAAGTTACTCGATATATACTCTAACATCATGTCAAAATATTATTTTTATTTTTTTTGAATGGTTGACAAACGCCAAATTTCAATTTATAAAAACTAAAAATATTTATTTATTCTTATAAAAATATTATTAAAGAAAGATGTACCTGTTTAACAATTATAAAAATTGCTCCTATTGCAATAAACCATTTATTGATAAATTATGGTGTGAAAAATGTGATCCCCGTTGTATGATAGAGGGATGGACTAGCGGAAATTCCAATATTGACAAGTTCATAAAAAATACAATTTATAATGTACGACATGATGTTTCTGGCATATTTCTTGAATGGGTACCATTTAATAGAATTACAGATATAAAACGAATTAGTGAAGGGCAGTTTTCTAAAGTTTACTCCGCAACATGGATGGATGGTAAATCATCTTACATAGAACGAAATGATGGAACCTGGAAAAAAAATTCTGAACCTACAAAAGTTGCTCTAAAAAAATTAACCGGATCACGAAATATCTCAGCTGATTATTTAAGTAAGGTATGATTATATGAATATATTTATATCTACTTATTATCTAAAAACACTGCATTCTGTTAATTGCTTTATTAAATAATAGGTTAAAGTATATTGGGATCTTTATTCAAGCAATCCCGACCTTTTGAAGTTTTATGGAATAACGAAAGATCCAAAAACTCAAGAATTTATAATGATTTTACAATTTATGAATATGGGAAATCTAAGAGATGTCCTTTCAAATAATTTTAATTATATTTTATGGAAAGATAAAATCAAACTTTTACATGAATTAATATGCAGCCTTCGAGATGCACATAATAATGTGTTTTCATAAAGGCTTTCATAGCGGAAATATTTTACGAAACAATTCTTTATATTTTATTTCAGATTTTGGATTATCCGGATCAGCATATAAAAAAAATTCAGATAATAAAATATACGGAATATTACCATATATTGCACCAGAGGTTTTAAATGGAGAACCATATACATCATCATCTGACATTTATAGTTTTGGTGTCATTATGACCGAGTTATCATCTGGAAAACCCCCTTTTCATGATAGAGAACATAATTCAAATTTGGCAATAGATATATGTAATGGACATAGGCCAGAATTTGGAATAGAAACTCCTGAAATTTATAAGAAATTAGCTTATAAATGTATGAATGCTAATTCGAATGAAAGACCAAAAGCTAATGAATTATATCACACATTAAATGTTTGGAGTGATATACTTAACGGCAAAATTTTAGGATATAAAGAAAAAAAAATTAAAATTACATTTAGTGAAGCTGATAGAGAGATTCCAAATATGTCACATCGATATAAAAAGAATCCCAATGCCATATATATTAGCAGAGAATTTACATTTAACAATTTGCCAAAACCCGTTAATTCACCTATTATTACTTCATATCTTAATGGAGATATAAATTACGAAGGAATCAACGCTAATTATTACCAAATAATATCTTATCAAAGCTGATTATGGAGAATGTGGTTATTGTAATAAACCATTTATTGAAGGATGGTGTAAAGAATGTGACCCTTATTGTATGTTAGAAGGATGGACCAGTGGAAATCGGGATATTGATAAGTACATAAAAGATACAAATTATAATGCGAGAAATATAGAAATAAATACTATATTTCTTGAATGGGTTCCTTTTAATAGATTTACAGATATAAAGCTAATTGAATTTTCTAAAGCGTATACTGCAATATGGATTGACGGGCCATCATCTTATAAAAAATATAATAATGGAAATCGTGAAAAATTAGAATTTGGACCTACTAAAGTTTCTTTGAAAAAGTTAAACGGTTCACAAAATATGACATCTGATTATCTAAGTAAGGTATATTCAGTTGTTACTATATTATTATTTTTATATTATTTTATTTGTTAATCAAATTTGTATTAAATAATAATAGGTTAAAACATATTGGGATCTTTATTTAAGTGAGCTCAATTCTTTAAAGTTTTATGGGATAACTAGAGATCCAGAAACTAAAGAATTTATGATGGTTTTGGCAAACCAAGAAAATTTAAAACATATACTCACAAGTAATTTTGAAAAAATTTTATGGAAAGATAAAATCAAATGTTTGTATGATTTGATATATAGTTTTCAGAATATACATAAACTGGGATCTTTTTTTAAAGATATTAAGAGTGAAAATATATTATATAATTATAGTAGCAATGAATTTTATATTTCAGATTATAATTTAGTGTCTGGATTAGAAAGTGAAAATAGCAATATTATATTTGGTGTATTGCCATATA